>KV751328.1:1036341-1064123 GCA_001698575.1 Mola mola | reverse complement strand
AAGCCTCCTTCAGCTCGTCCATTATTTCATCTCGGAAATTCCATCTTGTGGCCTCTGTCAACCAGAGAATACCTCTGATGAAGGTGTCCTAGACTCTCTCATTCTGCCTCCGTTGCCAGACAGATGTTGGCATTTGAGTCGGAAACCTTAAGGGACGGGAGCGTTCCTCTGGGGTGAAAGGGAGAGCAAATTATATTGACAAACATGCATGAGATTCATTCTCCATCAGACAACCTTTTCAGCAGAGGAAACTTTGAGTGAGCCAGAAAGGACATGAATATTCTTTTTTTTGTTTTTGTTTTTTGTTATTAATCCTTCATTCTAGCGACACTTCATCGTTTGACAGACAGATCACTTGTAAATTATAAAACGGGAGCATTTTTCAGTTGTTTTTCCAACCAGGAGATTAACTTAAAAATACTACCAAAGCAATGTTTCTTCACTGGGCCGTGTGAAAGGAGGGGAAAAAAAAAAAAAAAATGCTCCTCTTTGGCCCAGCATTGCAGAATCCCAGGGAATGTGTTGAGACTAATCTGTGGATAAGTGCGCTGATGCTCCTTTCCCTGATGCCTCCCAGGGGATGTCCTGGCTTGGCCGTCAGTTCAGGATTAATTAGAACCTCCCGTGTCCCTGTAGACATATCAGAGAGCTCAGCACTGGTCAAACACCAACCGCATTAGCAACCCGTTAGCGCAACAGAGGCTGATACCTTGCACCTAAACACATCAGCAGATGCAGTAATTAATAAGTACCTCTCTACCACCACTACTTATTATTTTCCACACGAGACCTGAATTTTTTTTTTTTTTAAGTTTAGTAATGCTCGGGGAGTTAGTGGATGTACACAGTTGTTATTTATTTCCTCTCTGATTAGGATTCTGCAGCCTTCACAAGGACTCTTTTAATATCAGTTTGAGAAAAGATGAGCGCTGCATTGCGGAAGTTTAAAATTAAAAGTTATTTTTTTCTTTTTTTTACTAGAAACAAACTAAATATGTTCCACAATGAATGCAAATGTGTTTGACTTCAATTAACTCACAGATTATTTTGTGCTAGCAGTGTCTGAAAACTGCCTGAAGTGACATCTTCAAATTACTTTGAGCTGAACTAGAAAAAAAGAGCAAAAAGCAGCAAATCATCATATTTAAGGGAACGCAAGTATGGAAAATAACATATTTGTTTGATCAGTAATGTACGACGTTGATCTACTAAACAACTAATTGCTTCAGCAAAAATAGATTTAGAAGATTTAATGCATGTAGTGGGAGGATTCATGCTATATTAAAAAAAAAAGCATTTTTTTAAAAAGAATATCATGAATAATCAATTATTAGTTCCTCTGAGGAAAGCCGAAAAAGAAGAGGCACTTCTTAAAGAGAAAAGTAAAAATTTCAAAATTGCAGATCAGCATTTTTGCAAGGCAGCAGAGTTTATTTACTTGTATATATAGTTTTCCCTTGTTTCCCTACGCATGATGATTTATACCCCATCTGTGCCCTTACTATTAACAATATTACCTATGTCCCTTTTGCTGTACTCTGAAGACTCAAACTGTCTCTGGGATCGGATTGGCCCACCTCTCTGTTGAATAAACATGGGCCAAGAAGGATCAGGGCGGCTCGGATTGTCTGGGGTTTAGCGAAATGTCACTGCGGAGAAGAGCCGAGGTAGACGCATGCTTGATCTGCTTGATCACTCAGACATGCCGCATCCACTGAAGGTTAGGCGCGAGGCAGATTTAGGTAGAAAAGAGCTGTACGCACACGCTGACACGCTCTCAGAGAGCTTCATAGCATATCCCTGCTGTCCAACTAGGAGGCAAGAAAAGACATAGAGCTCCATATATCCCAGGTTAGAGGACCTGACCAGTGCCTTTGAAGTTGTCTAGGAGAATACGCGTAGGTTCAGAGAGGGGATATAAGGACTCCCTACAATATTAATGTCCAAAATGTCATAGAAAAGCCATGGTATCATTCAAAAATGTGATAGGCCTGGTTAGGGTTGTAGAGTGGCATCAAGAGCTGGAGAGAGACTCACCTTGTATAATGAATGAACTTGGGGGGAAGGGACCTGCCTTCAGTCCCCCTGGACTGGTTTTTGTCTCTGTGTGGGCATGGCCTCGACAGTCAAGAGACTCTCTGTCTGGCCATGTAGGGACAACAAAGTACCCTCCGTGGGGTCCAGTTCAAACAACGAGGCCATCATCCAGAAACTTACTCGAGTAAATTTATTGTCGAGGCTGCAGTGATTTTTTTTTTTCCGGATTACTCCCAGCCGAGGAATACATGTTTATCCACTTCAAATAAAGCGCCGCTTTGCCTTCCCTTTTCTGATCACCTCCCCTATAAATTAAGCTCTGCTCCAACTCAAACAAGGGGAGCGTGTACAATCATGAACGTCAGCAGCGCTCCATCTCTTTTGAGAGTGTGTAAGCGTCTTATATCAAAATGGTTTGTTTGTCCCCCCAGTCACAAATCATTAAGTGTTTTGCTCCACTTTTTTAGCTCAGTGGGTTATGTGAAAATGAGCAACAAGCCTCCATCCCTCCTGTGTGCGGATTATGAGCCTGTGTTTGCGAGGGACTGACTCTAATGGGCTAGTAATTACAGTTTGTTTATGAGTTTATCGATGCATACCACCACCATGCCTGCACGGGTTATGGGCGATGGAAGATAAAGATCACACATTTATTTTCACCCACCACTGCCCCCCTCCTCTGAAGACAGAGTTAGCTCACATTGTGAACTCCCACTATGATCATATTACAAGGCCCAATACTTTTGATCTGAGCTGGTATGGGTCCAGGGCATGATTCTAACTTGACTTTCGCAATCTTAAGATGCACCAGATATACCATTTCTCACTTTTGATATGGAGACAAGAGCTGCAAAAAAAAAAAGAAAAAAAGACTGTACACACAAATAGCTCGTTATAGAAAAAGCCCCGGTTGTCCAATTTACACCTCCATCATGTCTCCACAGAAATACCATTGTTCACTTAGCAAGGTCAGGACCTGCATGCACTGCGAATTTGCTAACATTTACTGAGGTCTGTTTACCTCGTTCAGAATTCAGCCAAGCCTCCTCGCCGGGCCGGATGGCGGGTCGTGGCCCGTGCCCTCCCGTGGCTCGGAGGGCATTTGCCACGGTATTTTGTCAGCAAGACAACAACAGCATTCTCGGATCCTCTCCTCTTTCCTGGGCTCCCGACGACCCATGCGGCATATGCTCTGGGAACCCTTGACGCAGGCCCGCTCGCCTCCATTTGCGTTTGTGCGGTCAAATTTAATCAAGACGGCATCTGTTGGTGTTTAATGTGAGTAATTGTCCTGTACAGCGTGTGTGCACACATAGACAGTTAGTAGACGCCGAGGGAAGGCATTTAGGGGAATGTCATTTCTTTCTGTACGCTCACACGTAAGTCTCGATTTCATTATCGATGCGTCGTTTTGTCCCATATGTTGTCGCCACCTTTAATGGCACCCGGTTTCTTTTTTGGTGCAACTATGTGAATCGTCTCCTCGTTATGAGTGCATTCCCTCTGTGATGGCGTGTTGGTCTGTGTCAAATCATGTGCCAGAGTAATAACTGTCTTATATGAATGTACCTGCAACTGGCTGGCTGTGGGAACGAATTTCCTCCTCTACAACAAATAGAGCTTTAATCTAATCTACCCCGCATCTTTCCAGAAGGTGTGAAGATACATGGACGTATATGTGTGTGGTCGTACGTGTGCATCTGTAAATGTGAGAGCAAAGACAAGAGTGCATGTGGGTGCATGATTTAGAGCGTGTATGTGTGTGTGCAGTATGTAGTTTTGCATTAAGGTTAGCCTAAGAGTCCATTGTTGACTTCAAAAGGATTCCTCTGAGGTTTTAATTATGCTACTGCCTAACTTGGCACAGGAGAAAGAGAGTGATCCTGGCTGAAGCCTGTAAATCTCTCGGTGCAGACACGTCCACACCCTCAAAAGCCCTCGACTCCCCTGGACCTCCCAGACACATTAAGGAAGAGAGCTCAGGTTGGCCCCAACCACAGTAACAAACATGTACACACATGGACACAAGCAAAGCGCTGAGCACACATGGCCAAACAGATGCTTGGGCTGACACAGTCAGACTTGCCCTCACACACACACACGCATGCACACACATGCACACACAATCATGTACAAACATGCATGCACTTACTGTATGTGTGCATGCAAATTTATGGTTGCGTGCATGGATATACACAGTACGCATATATACATGTACAGGGCCGAAAGCCACAGGCCTCCACACACACCTTGTTTCCCTTGAAGGAACAGACGTGTCGGAAAAACTTTTTTTTGTAGATGATAGTTAAATGAGAAAGTTGACTCCACAGTAAGACTCCACATGTCCTCCCATAAATCTAAATACTTTGGGATTTTTTTTTGGTGCAAGGATTAAACAAGATATGAGTTGTTAATAAATCGGCTTTAAAGGCGCTGGCCAATCTGAGAGCCGTTTCCGCCTGCTTCCAGTCTTTAATGCTAAGCTAACTAGCTGCTGGCAGTAGTTTCACATATGCGCAAGTGGACGCTAACTGACAAGTCTTAACGGTAAGCAGAGTGAGTCTTGAACACGAAGAAACAACAGGAATAAAACGGGAGATATTTGCAGGATAACTGCGAGATCTCATGACAAACTGGGATCTGCTAAAGTCAAAGTGGTCAGAAAGGTTGGTAGGCGACTGGCTACAGGTAAGACCCTAAATCGTGTGCTACTTAAAATTACAGATTGACTAGCACTCTCATAAGAAAACAAATATGTAAATGCAACCAAAAGCATTATGATTATCATGAAAGTAATCTAGAGAAACATTTTAGCCAGATGTTGAAAAGGGTTGCATGCATATCCTCCCACAGTTGTTACTATAACATTATCTATCAAGCTGCCTTGCTAACAACTAACAATCTAACAGTCTCTATCTAGTCTAACAATTTCCCCCGGGGATAAATAAAGTATTCTGAATCTGAATCTGAATCTGAATAATCATTTATTATATTTGTTATTAGGTGTTTTTTGCAGTTGCTGCACAGCCTTAATTGTATCACCACCACCATTTGCACTGGAACAGCCTGTCCTTGAATTGGAATGTAGCCCTGGAAACCCAAGTTAGATTGCAATCACATTTGTGGTGTGGATAATGACATGAATGTATGTTGCGAAATGTAAAAAGGCCAAATTCCATTTGGACCTTATGTGGTTATAATACACTTGAAATGACGAGCATAAATGGGACCTTTTGTCCTCATACATGGTGTCCTTACTGAGGCCCGAGGAGAGGCATGTGCAACCATCTGCGTTGCTCATAGAAACGCACGCAAAAGGCAAAACGCAACCACCGGTATGGAAATGTGAGCAGAAATTGTTTATTCGTTTCAGCCTTTTTTTCCTTCTTCATCACTATGAAATGACTTTCTTGACGTCTTATAGAGTGGCTGACGTATAGTTAATGTAGTGTATCCCTCACTCCTCTGCATTACCCATATGCCTCTAAATCTGAAGTAGAAAACACAGAATTATCTCAAAGGCAAATGATGGTTGTTGGTTGCAGACAATCTTCAAATGGCAGTATCTTTTATCTGTGTACCCTTTTTCCAGGGTAAGACAGAAGGAGTGAGTGACTTGAAAAGTGATACCTCTGCGTACCTGCTTGAAAGAGTTTTTCTTCTCAGCGAGGGATTAAGAGCAGAATGTTTCTTCTTTTTCTCTCTCTCTTTTTCTTCCATATTATTCTTCGCCATCGTGCTCCACCCTCCTCATTAAAGACCATGCATATTCTCCCAGGAGAGCCCTCCAACATTACAACTCTTCTCCACAGGTACAGCTCTCCAGGGTCCCTTACTTTTTCTTATCCCTTTCCCATTCCTCCCCTTCCCTCTTGTCTGCTCTCCCTCCATCTCCTCTCCTCATCTGTCTCCCAATCCGTCGCCCTTCTTTTCATGTACTTCCCACTCTCTACCCCCTTAGATCCTCACTCCCGCCTTCCCTCCACCTTTACCTCACTACCTTTACTTTGGCGGTGCACGATGCACTCTTCCCTCTTCCCCTCCTTCTCTACCTCCTTATCTCTCACCTTCCATCTGCATATGCGAGTGCTTATTTTGAAGTCGTGGCCCACAACAGATATTCAATATTAATGAGGACCCTCATGAATTTTTGAGCTCTAATTAGACGACTCTGGGTTCGTTAACTCAGAGGGTTTCGGTGCTCAGTAGTGGCGATGGAAGGCTCGGGGGGTGGAAGCTGTTGGAGAGGGACAGTCCCACCCTCGTCTTCCGCCTCTGCACTCTCACTTCCCTTCCGGCCCCCCCCATACCCATAGCGCCCTGTAAGGTCCCACAGTGGAGACGGCCATGGGGCGAGGGGGGTAATCAGGGGGCCTGGATCGCCAGAGCTCATTACAAGACAGCTGGCCATTAGTTTGCAGGCCCTGTGCATTGTATCGTCCCAGCCTCCTGCTGGGACATTATTTAGCTATTCCATTTCATCGTCGCTTCAAATGACGCAATGGCCTTTTCAGGCGCAGGCAAGGTGACACCTCCACCCTTATGTGACACGAGAGGAATTCCTTTCCACAAGTGCAGATGACCAGCGGACGCTAACACAAACATTTAGCCCCATCTTTCACATCTTTCAGATCCTGCCTTCCCTCTCCTGACCAAATGTAGATCTGGATTACAGCTTTAAACAGCCACTCTCCTCCCTTTTTTTCGATCTCGTTCTCTCTCTCTCTCTTCTCTCACTCTCTCTCTCTATTTTTCTTTTTTCTTTAAAGGTTTTTCAGCACATTCCTTGGCTGTCATCTCTGTGTTATCATCCACAATGTCACAGACGTGCGTGCCGTGCCCTTGCAAGAACCGTCATCGCCACCAAAAGCCAAATCCCTCTTCCCGGATATCACGCTCCCACTCGTTCTCAAGAAGTGTTCCCTCTGTCCTTTGGTTCCTTATTCCCAAAGGTGTGTCAGGATCAGCAGATACCACAGGCATCAGTGCCTTGCCAGCCCCCTCCATCCAACACCCGCTCCCCGCACCCTCCCGCTCCGCCCTCGCCTACTTGTGCATATGCAGAGGAAGGAAGCATCTCCACTGTGGCAACAGCAAAACACTGCACTACAAAAGAGATGCACACCTCTGACAGTAACCATCAAGAAGGGCGTTGACAGAATAAGGGCGGGAGATGATGATCTGAGAGGCAGGAATGAGCAAAAGGAGGCAAGAAGGCAAGAGAAAGGGCTTTCTTTCCTCTTGTCTCCATTTTTTCATTTTCTCAGGATTCATCAAGCCCCATTTGACACATGTCTTACTGGGGTGGCGTTAATCTCCCCAGAGGGTGGGGTCCCCTTTTCTCCTCTGCATGCCACTCTTCATAGAGCCCTTTCCTTTGTCCGTCAATTTACATTTCAAAACAGGCGATGAGCCGATCAAAGACGGTCACTAACGACGAGGTCTTTCATCAGTGGCTGGCATGGTGTGCTGAGATAGTATACGGTGAGGTTTCATTGATCATAAGCAGGTGGGTGTGCTGCTTGGCACAGGTTTGTGAGCTGCCGGGCTCCTGTCATTGTTTTATCCTAAGTTTGTCTCCAGGGGCAAGACGTTGCTGACGGGGGATGTGCCAGCGGGTCTCACAGGAGAATGTCTTTGTCATCCGCAAGCCTTACATGGCAGTGAATTAATCACAAGGATTCCAAGACCTGCGATCGCGCTGAATCCAAATGAATCTGAAAACATTTCTATCTTCCAGACAAGTTTTGGGTTTAATAGTGCATCTCAATAACTACATTACAGAGAATGAGGTTAACATTCAGTTCATCTGAGGTCAGATCCAGACCCAAAGGACAAAAGACAAGTCTGACTTACGATGACTTACTAACCAATTAAAACCAAACACAGCACATATGGAACTGCTCAGTTACGTAAGTCATTATTGTGGAATATGATTTCCGGCAACAAATTTGGACAAATGCAGGAAAGCTGCCACAAGCTCATGGAAAGTTCAGATAAAGGCTAATGTGTATTTGACGCCTGTGGTTGATTACTGAGTACACAGTTGTGGGAGAGATCATTTATCAAGTGACCGTTTTTATTTTTGTTAAGTGCGGATGGGCAAGTTATGAGAACATCAGGTTTTTTACTAAGCGTAAGCCTTAAACCAAATTCTAACTTTAAAGCAATGCAAAGCGCTGAATACTGCAATGAATACTGAGTCGACCCTTAATCTTAGGATCATCCCCCCCCAGGGTGGGAGATTGTATTAGCAGAGCCATTCATCTCCAATAATTTAGTAATGTGGATAGTAGATTAGCTCTATTCCCTCTTGTCTTCCAACACCTGGGGCATAGCTCATATTCAATACCTCCTTGTTCTCCTACTGTATATTCTAAGTGTTGTAGGTGGCCTGGCCTCCCCACTGCACTCATTTGACTCCAAATTACCGCGCTCTCCGGGGAGACAATTCAGCAGCAGCAGACCAGAAGACAACCCTCCCCTGTCAAAGAAATGCACTTGCACGTCCACAGACACTCTCAATACATTCCGAGAACACACATAAAGGTGTAAAAGGAGCCGGATTGCGCACATTAATGCCTAATCAAATCTCATTTTATTATACTCACTTTGTATGTAACCCCTGCCCTTTTTTTCCTGTAATTATAGCCGCCAAGTGGCAGGAGGAAGGCACGCTGTAATTGTTTTTGAGGGAGAAATGGCAGTGGCAAAGATAGATTTCAGATGCCATATTTGCACTGAGGAATTTGAGCATTTCCCCCCCCTTTGCTCACTTTCCAAAAAGGACCCTGTCGTTTTCAGAGCCTGCCGCTCCCGGGGTAGTATGCTTTTTATTATTTTTCCAATTAGAGTCAATTGACCTGACAGAATGGAGGGCAATTAGTGATATTTCCCCCTCCTTGCAGGCCTGCGGCGTAATTTGCTGGAGGTTCTCAGCAATGCTTTATGTGGATATACACCCCGCCCCACCAACCCTTTCTGGTGCATAATGGCTTATGATTTTTTCAGAATATATCTCCCCTTACTTTATTCTTCCTCCCAGAAAAGTACAATTACAGCCTGTTGAAGGGTGTCATCTTTTAAACTGCCTATAATCTCTCTCTCTCCCTCTCTGTATTATATAAGAAGAACGGCTAGAGTGTCAATGCACTGCTTTTAGTATTTCTACACAGAAATGAGATCTTTACTGATGTATAGAGATTGTTGCCAGAGTGGTGGCAGTAGCGGTGTTGGTTTCATAAAATATCCATCCAAGGAGGTATAATTGTGAGCATATCACTTCTCTCAGTGTATGCAGAATTAACTTGCATTGAAAGCAAGACTTATGGAGAGGGGGAGGAAGGGTGTGGGTAGGGTGAGCTTGTTGGCTTAAATCCCGACTTGCTATTGATAAAGTTGATGAATGTAATTTGTGCCTGCAACCCTGGGTTATTGTCCCCCCTCTATACCTGCAATGCCAGCGCGCTCTGTTCCTGCATGCAGAGAAGCACAATGGCCCGGTCCGCGTTGGCTCCCATCTGAATACCTGTATCTGCCTGTGCCTCTGCTGAGGAGTCTGACGCACAAAGAAAAAAATAATCTTCAGAACGAAGCTTGTCTGGCATATCCACTGCTGAGTCTATAAGAGCAGAGAAAATCTCCTCAAACCGATGCACTGAAATAAATACGCTTAATTTACCTATGCGGAAGCTGCACCGGAGAGCGTAAAGGCCGGCAAATAAAAGAGGCATGGATGGAGTTGTTTGGAGATTGAGATACAAGACAGTGTGGGTTAGTGAAGCATGCAATGCATATGCCAGGAAATGCAAATTCACCGAGAGGGGGAGAGGACGCAACAAAAACAGGTTTGATACGTTGAGTAGAATTTATTCCATGCATGCGAATGTGGCGCCCCAACCCGAGCTCATCATTTGCTCGACATTCAGTACATCTGTTGTGTTAAGTGACTGTAATTTAGGTGACATTGGCACAAAGCCTCTTAATGTAGCCCCGGTGGACCCCCTGTAAGAGGGGCATGCGGGACCAAACAGAGGCATCTCGCAGCTGGAGCTGCGTCAAGGATCATTTCCCTCTTCACATGATTAATTACAGTTTGATCACTTGAATCTAAATCTGATTAATTTTGGTCACATGTCAAGGAGGCATCAGTGGTCTACGATGTATATTGTGTTAATCAGCATCAGCCTCTCCTTGAGAAGCATTTCATAAGGTTACACGTTGTGCACGTGTGAAGTGCTGGAACTTTATGATATTCACCTGTAAATTTTGAATCATGAATGTGAGAGCGCTGTCTTTAATCGGCGGCTAAAACAATGAGGTCATTTATACATTTAATGCAACGTCTTCTGCAAATGGCATGCTCTGCAATGGACTACGAGCAAGCCTACGAGCTGCGTGCGCAGACATTAACCTTCCTCCTGGAATTCGCCCGATGAGATGCTCAGTATGTAGCAGCTCCTCCAAAATCCACTCATTACTGTTTACTTCTGCTCTGACACTCATGAAGAACACCTGAGGCAAAAAAAAAAAAAGCCTCAAACATGCACACACACACACACACACACACACACACACACACACACACACGCACAAATACAATTCCCCTTAGGATCGTGGGCCAGATCTCCGTCCTATGCGGTTGCCTCACCAGAATCCCTCTCATGGGTCAGGGCACAGTGTCAGATCTCCGTTTACTGTACGGCTCTCCACACTTTACTGGCCGCAGCTTGCAGTGTGGATTAAAACCGCCCACTGAGTCATGGCTCGCTGTTAGGTGAAGAAAATCCTCAGATCTCCCTTAAAAGTTGACCTGTGGGTAGTTTAAGACAAAGGAACAAACATACAGGTTTCAGGTTATCCAGCAGGTTTCATTCAAATGTACCAACAATATTCTTGCTCTTAAAAAAAAAGAACTCCACTTTTCTTCAACCTAAATCTTATTTCCTTTACTTTGAAGGTCTAAAGCATCCCAAAATACTTTTTGGAAAATATTTCTTTGTAATGCTTTTATGGATTTTGGTTCCTAGGAGCGATTAGCTCGACAGGTCAATACGACAGCATGAACAGGGAACAGGGAAAATAAATTCCTTTTTTTTTCTCACACTAACAATGCTCAAAATGTTGTGTAGAAGCTTCCAGTGAAACATCTGTGTTTTTTTGGTTTTGTTTTGTTTTTTAACTCAACAGCTGTAAAGATACTGTATTGAACGAAAGTTTCTGCTTCCTGTCACTGACGGAGCTCCCCAGATAAGATCAGTCAATTGGCGAAGGGGCATTGTCTTCCACTTTCTGATGTTTACGAAAGACAAACAAATTAGAATTGGAATAGAACTGCTTCACAAATGTGTTCATCTTTCCATTATCTACTCCATGTTACTAAACACTTGCAATACAATTTTGAGCATTGTCATTGGCATTTAAAATGCCTTATGTCCAATGTTCCATCGTGCCCAGTTCCGTTGCAATGTGTAGCATTTTTGAGCAAATTGTTCTAGCAACCGAGGTTTACACTGGAGTAATTTTTAAGAAGAAAAATTAAAAAAAAGTTTTTTCAAAGTTGAAAAAGAGTTCCATAAATTATTATATTGTTTTCAAACTGTTTTCTGATGTCGATATTCCCTTTAAAAACAGCTCCACAGTGACGCTTGAGCCCGACCTTACACACATGGCGTGCCGGGAGTGACAATAGTGCAGTGAAAGGTAAACATTACAAGGCAAGTGAGGCGACTTTTACAGTATGCCTAATGGCCTAACGCTTGTTTGTGCGCGTCTCTCTACCTGCGTGTCACTCATTAAATAAGAATGACTAACATACTGAAGCAGGGAATGGGAACTGGATGTCCAGTGTTTTGTTTGTTTTCCTACAAGAATATCTGGATGCTTTGTTTACACTACCCACACAAACCTGTTTCAACCGTCAGATGACAGCTTACTCAAACTAGTGTAGTTTTTCCCTCTTCCTGTTTTTTTTTCTTTCTTTCCCCACGTTTGGAGATGACAAAAGGCAGCATGTCCTGAACATCTTGTCAACGTCAAACATTGTTTCGTTTAGTCAGAATCACCTTGACTATGAACTCTGTGGACAAACGGAGGTGGAACTGTAATTGTAGATATGCTGTGTGTTTTACCACAGAATATGAAAGGGGGACACAACAACTTGCAGGGGAAGCTTTATGAAGTGTGTGAGCTCGGGAACTGATCCTCAAGGGCGAACCAGCGGAAAACAAAAGCACACAACAGTCGTGGCCTACATTCACGTTGGAGTGCTTTCAACGCCAAGAGAGCTTATTTTCATACGCCATTAATTGCTTGAATAGATTGCCTGTTGAATTCTTAATGTGCTATAAATTCCTTGTTTGTTTTCCCCGAGTTGCCAGCACGCAGGCATACTGTGTCAGACTGTGTCCTGTAATCATCACTGGCCTTGGAAGAACTTCAGCCAAAGAAAACCCTTCCACGCTCCATTCTCTTCAACTTTACGGGCTATAGTAGTGCACTAGTTTGTCTCTCATCTCGCTCCTGCCACAATGGAATCAATCCATTACATCTGCATGATACATCAATGGCCTTCTGCAATGTAAAATTTGCTTTGTGCTTGTCTTTTTTATTCAAGAGGTAGGTGTGAAACCTGGGGAGGGTCATTGAGCAGCGGGTAGCGATGCCAAACAGATTATCCTGCAGCACGGCGAGGAGTTGGACAGCAGTGAAGGGGACATCTCTGGCTTTTTGTCTCCCTAAAGTGCAGAATCAGTTGTCACTCCAGGGCTTTTACCTGTAGGAGTCAAACCCTGCTTCCAATCCATTTTAATGCATAACCAGCAGGGCTTTCCTTTCCAGCTTAATTCATACGCGGGGACTTTGCATGTTTTAAGCTCTATGCAAATATTATTGGATTTTCCAAGGATTTGGGCGGATTTCCTGCCATGGATTTTCCCTTACAAATGTCTTTAGAAAATAAAGTGAACCTATTTTATTTAAATTCGGTTTAAGAAGGCAAACAAATATTTAGATGCTAAAAATATTGAGGAGGATCTACTGAAGTAGGGACTGAACCTTATTGCAAATATTTTATACGAGCATTTACTTTTCCGCAGATCTTTTTATTTATTGGAAATTAACTTTCTTTTCCATTTAATTCAAAGCTCATTTCAGCTGTATCATCACCATCGTGTTACACATGCTGCTCAATTGTCTAGCTGCAAAAAAAAAAAAAGAAGAAAGCGGATTGCGGCGCCGCATATCTGCGAAATGATCCTGAGCATTGTTTTTCACTGGCCTTGAGAGAACGTACATGGACCCAGGCCTTGAAAAGCACCTCTGACAACATCACATCCTTGAGCAAACTAAAAGGTTGTCCAGAATAATGGGCCGCTGTTGCAGTCATGTCATCTGAGAGGACGTGGTGTTGAGGAATAAGCTGGGGGTTTGTTTAGACATGATCATAGATGTACACCACCCCCTCAGGCCATGGAAGATGACACTGGAAAGGTAGAAAGGACACAAAGGCGAGTGCAGGCACCCTCTGATAATCCATCTAAAAGGTGTTCCCTGGAGGGAGAAAGCCTAAATTCCTCTAATAGATGTCGACTGTACGTTCACAACTCTCACCAATTTGCCACCAACAGACGTCCGGACGTAGGCATTAATCAGACAACACTATGAGTGGAATTTCAGGTGCACATGTTCTTGATTAGTGCGCACTCGTGTGTTCTTCCTGCCATCTTTAATGGTGCCAGACTCTTTAGCAGGGAGGTTTTCCCCGACAAACTGCAGCAATCCCTGTAGTTAAAAACATTATGTTTGTGTTCTGTGAGCACACGGGGCACGGTTTTAATGACAATCTCTCACACCCCGCTCGCCGCCTTCTGTCTCTGGCCTTCATTTCTCTCATAGTTTAGTCTGTTGGTGGCTTTTTTGGGATGGGGGGGGTGGTAGGCCCTGGCCACAAGCTGAAGGCTTGATTACAGTCCTGGCAAGAGAACAGAAAGCTGAGGGGCAGGAGGGATGGAAGGGATGGGGAAGGGGAGGGAGTAGATGGAGGGACCTCAGGCCCTGACTAAAAGCAGCTGTGGAGCAGGCGGGGGTGAAGGCCCTGTGTGCTTTTGAATGGCTCAGGCGGACTGACCTCGGCAGAGCTACACATGGAAACGCTGAGACGTCCACGTTAGCGAACTGGGCAGACAGCTCAGCAGTTAATCACTTCAGCGCTCCCTGTGTTTCTCCCGATTCCACTTGATAATTCAAGTTTATTAAAAAACCTGGGTCTTATTTTTGGAGTTTTGGCTACCGTTTCTAGGATAACTTTGCACTCACCAAAAAAACTGGTAAGATCTGGGAACAGTGATGAGAAAAATTCAGTCATGAAAAGAACCACAAGTTAAACAAGTTTCATTACAAGATATTTGCATATGAAAAATAGAAACAGGGTAATCCGTTAGTTTGTTGCCTGCTAGTGCTGACCAAGAAGCGTTCCAAGAAATTTTGGAGATAAAATCTCATGAGTGGGACCCACAAAATTATGTCTGTACTGTTGGCTTTCATTATCTCCTCCAAATGGCGACACTTTTTAAGGAGACACAGCATTTTATCAGTTTGGAATATGTAACTACAGAGTTTACTAATAAGCAATGAATCAATATATGCATACATTCATTAATAAATTCATTAATAAGTTCATAATAAGGTTAAATCAACAAAAGGTTTATACACACCTTTGTAAAATATTTGTAAGAGTAATTTTAAAAAATTATGCCTTCCAAATATGCAAATTGGATGTCTTTCTTGCATTGTTTGATTTCTGTGGTTAGAGCCGATAGCTGTATGAGTGTAATGCCATCCTAGTCAATACCTACCAGTGTTGGCCAAAACTATGAAACGACACCCAACTTGTGATACAAACAGAATTATTCATGCTACATATTCTTTCTTTTTTTTTTATATTCAATTCATACTTACATTGAAAGCCATGTAAGATATGGATTGGCTTCCGAAAACATATATTAAACCTCAAGAGCCAATTAATCTGGGCTCAGTATTTCAAGTGATTTGATTTTCTCCTCTTGGGAAGCTTTCATCTATTCAAAACAATGAAAAAAATGGAGAAAAATGGTGATGAGCTGGTTGCGATGGAGCTGCCAGAATAATGATATATTCCAAATAATGGCTGCAAGAGAATTCCTTTAATGGCAATGTTTTATATTGTAAAACACCCCAACGAGGCTAAACTTGTGCAGCACATACATGCGGGGAGTTTGCCGGCGACTCCTAACCTTTCCCCCACAGTGTGGATGGGGAGGGGGTTGGTTGGCGTTTCTTCAAATAAAAGATGCGCGATCGTCAAATCGGTGTCCTAGCATGGTTTTCTCACACTCCCACAAACCTTCTGTCAAATGCAGCAGTGTTATATGAGGAAGAAGCGAGATCTAAATTTGTGTCGCCATTGGTTCTCAACAGGAAGCACCAAAAAAAGTTGTGTTCCTTCATATTTGGCTCACACAGGAGAATGTCTAAGCAGGATCTCCTCTTGACCCCTGAGTGACGCGGTCAGTCAGCTTTATTAAAGGGATATTTCATTCAAACACAGGGGTCCATTCTCCCCCTGATTTTGACTGCGAGTCCGACTCCGGCAGGAAAATCAAAGCGCTCTGGGCTGCATTTGGATTGAAGTGAGAGGGTCATCCTCAAAAGCAAAGGTTAGGCACACTGTGCGGATTCTCCACTGAAGGAGCGCACGTTGGAGCACAGATCCAACGCCTTTTGTTTCGGCAAAGGGCTCTAATGTGAAGATAACATGTTGTTGTTTAGAAATGTTGAAATTCAATCTTAAGTATCCCTCTTGAATGTGAATCATCTCATTACCAGGCATTCTCACACTGAGATAATGTGAAGCATAATGTGTTTTATATCATCACGGTATGAAACACGGCCAGCAGTGCACTGTGTAAAATCCCCTTCAGTGGCATTATTTTGGTCGTCAGTAGCATAAATTTGGATGTGAGAAACATCAAAGCCCCCATATAAATGCCTTTCTCTTCATGTTGTCATCCTATCTTTGAATCACTCCCCCTCCCCCCTAGGGCCATGGTTATTTACATTTTCAAATCTGCATTTTTCATATAGATCTGTCTGCCTCTGATTTTAATATCAGTGATGTTTCCCACGACACCTTTTGTTTTATTATGCATTATGAATTTCTTCCCCTCTCACTCCTCCCTCTCTCTCCTTCTCTCCCCTTCACACACTCTCTCTCCCTGTCCCTCTCTCTCTCTCGCCTCCATCTTTTTCTAATCCCTATCCCCCACACTTGGCTTATGAGTCCCAGTGTTTTATCATGGGGAGAGAGATTTATCATTTCAATCTCATTTCAATAAATAAAATAATCTCTCTTCTCCTGTACGTGACAGCAGCTAATAGTATTTTGTTATCGTGGAGTGAAACTTTGCAGACTTGGTGCACTTGCTGAAACGCGTTGGCATTCTGCAGCCGCATACATTAACTTTCCCTGCACAGTGGGGAATGCATTTTTAAGCTGTGCACAAGTACATGTGAAGAAACGTGGACGCAGCCCACTTCATTAAAGTGAAGCGTGATGTCAAAACATCTCTTTCAGGTGATTTAATGGGTGTAATAAGGCAACATGCTCCTGTTACAACATGCATTCGTCGGGGGCGTCTCGCAGAGGTTAAATGCAACATCATGTTAGATGCTTAGTAATTAAATGAATAATGCACTTACTGGCTTTGGTTTGTACCTTTTTCAGCAGCAGTATAGGAGCCCTCTTGTACCAGTTCTATCCTCTTAAAAGCTACTGGGCTGCTCTCATGTATGCTTTTATCTCTCAGCCAGGATATGTTCTTAAAGCATGGTCTGTCAGATCCGCCTGCACTGTGGTGTGCAGAAGAACAAGAGCAGCCATCAAGACGACAGTTTTATTTTAATTGCTATCTCCCTCTCCTCCCGGTCCTTCATTTTCCCTTACCCCTGGAGCAAATCAACAGAAAAAATGTAAAAGGACTGACAGGAAAACAATTGCGTTTCAAATTGAACTCCCTGCAGAGTGTGTTCACTTCCTTAACCTGACATCCCTCCCTTCCCCACACATGGCAGAAGAGAAGGCAAGGCGAGCGGCAGCCACACTAAAGCTGGAGGAGAGGGGGAGACCGTCCTTTTGAATATGTGTTTTCTGTTTATCATTAGCTGACTGGGTGCTTCATCATACGGCGAAAATCCCTATCTGCTGAACATAAGGCCGAGAGACAGCGGGGAATCAATCTTTTGTGCTTGGGCAGATAAACACAGGACGCAATCAGGGGGAGACGGAGCGACGGAGCAGGCCGCGGGACTCACGCCGCCGGTGATGGATGGCGGAAGTGAAAGTGTCAGGATGGCATTATGCAAATGGGGGAGGCATCCGAGCATCGCCCCGGTGATTATGGGAGATGGGAGAGCAGCCTGTGGTCCCCCTGGCACCGAGGCCGCCATTTTGGGGGCTCGTTGTCTCCTACCGGAGCTGGGGAAAGAGGGAGGAGGAGGAAGACAGGGATGGAATGAGTGGTGGAGGTGAGAGAAGGGAGGAGGAGGAGGGGGAGAAGGGTCATTCCCTCACATGTGCCACCGCCTCACCCCCACCCCTTACCCACAAAAGGGGAGGAATAAGTCTACAAGCAGAGTGAGAGGCATCTGTGTCATTTACTGAAACAAATGACCAGCCTTCTCTTTCTGTGGGGCTTGAATGAGGAGGGTGAGCCTGCCCATTGATAGAGATGGAACACTGATGGAACAATCATGAATAATGAACACGAACCGGACGGAAATAAAAGCTGCTCGGGGTAATTGCGACAGCAGCTATGTTTTTTATTTATTTTTATTTTTCTCCGACAAGTCGAAACGTCCACTTGCCGAGCAGCTCTCAGAGGCCAACGTGACCCCTGGGTACAATGGTATCCATCCTGGCCGTGTCACTTTCACAACCATCCAGACTCTCACGCACACCGATCTCAATGACAAGCGAGCAGGACACACACTCCCACTATAATGACCAAGGATGCTACTTGTATTCAAATGAGGGCTGAAGTGAGAGCCAGGCAGATACTTCAGGGAGCCGCCGGGCCCAGAGGGGAGATCCAGCCGCAGTCCCAGCTGTACCATTACAGTAAGATTGGATGAAGATGGAGACATGGAAAATATGATAGTGTGTGTGAGCTGATGGGGACGGCACAAGGAGAATGCCGCCCAGATGATGAATGCACACACACAAGCCCGCGTGCGTGGTGTGGGCATGTTGATTTGTGTGTGTGTGTGTGTGTGTGTGTGTGTGTGCATGCGCTTGCGCTGTGGAATTAGCAGCTGTATTCGGATGAGCCCATTTTTCTCCTGTTTACACAAGAGGAGAGGACGTAGGCATGCATTTCGTGATGTCAGAACAGGAGAGAGTCTGACTGAAGCCTGCCACAATCCTGGCCTCACTTCACCACCGGAATACAATTTGCAGCAATCACCGAGGACTGCAATCTCAAATTGTTCCCCCTATTTCTCCTTTTGAGCCTGTGTCCATTTTTAGTCGCTGTCCTAAAGAGAGAAACCGGGGCTGAAGTGGCTGTCCTCCACCTCTAACTTCCCCACTCGCCACAACACACAGACAATACCGCTCCGTTCCGCCTGATTGGAACCATTTGCATTGGACACCTCCTCTGCATATTGATTGATGGGTTTAATCAGCGAATCAGGGGGAGCGCTCAGACATCAATCTCTGTCAAGCCCCTACCTTTTTTCTGAGCCTGTGATTCCCTGCTACGACTCATCAAGGAGAGCAAGTTTAGACAGAGAAAGCGAAAGGGGAAGGGAGCAGAAGAGAAAGAGAGCGAGATAAAGAGAAAAGGCATGAGAGGAGTGGAAGGACAAGGCGTTAGAAAGAACTTCAAGTGGATTTCTCTGACCAGCCCCTGTAACAGTAGATCAGGTGTGACATGAAGGAGGGTTGGCTGACTGTGAAGCCGAGGAGGAAATTTGCAAATGAAATGGCAGCCAGACTGAGCAGATTTACACAGGTTATACATGTGAAGCAACGCAGAAAACGTATGTGTCAAATAATTTGTTCCAGCAGTTGAGAATGATCGGATCGTATATGGGTGGATTGTTGATTATGCAGACAATTTTACACTGTTTATTCATTTCAATTATTTGATCATACCTTTGAAAATGTACATTTTTATGTCCTTGGTGTGAATAGAAATAAATGCACAGGCCGATTTTCCACCTCCTTGCCAAAAATTACATTATTTTTCTTTTACCTTCACCTTAACTTTGGTACATGGAGGTAAGAGGAGAAGAGAAGGCAGCAAACTAAACATCTCAAGTTTAAGAGTATTTCACAGGTTGGACAACAGGTGTCAGAATCGCAGGATCAATAGAAAATGTTGGAAAACAGCCTTTTCACTGCCCTTGGTGCTTATTGTGTGTGCAGGTGCGTACATGTTTGTCTGCATGCACGCACATTTGTATATATAGAAAGTGTTAATTGAGTTGTGATTGCCATTGTGGGCCTCATGAAGTGAAGTACAAGACCCCCCTCCGCCTTCTCGTGTCAACGTGAGAGTGTACCTGCGACACGTCGAGTTGACAGATACTTCATTCCAATCTCACTCTATAATTACTGTATTAGAAAGTCAATTAATTAAAAAGCAAGCAGCTCATAAATGATGAGGTGAAATGTGAATAAAATCCAAGACTGTATATTTTTTACAGATTTTACTATCCCGGAGATCACGTGGGATTTGAACGCAAGTATGCAGGAATGTGTTTGGGGGATATATTTCCATGTGCATATTAATGTCTGGAATAACCTGACATTTTCACTAGTTACATCTCAAACTTTTGTCCAAGTAATATTACAGGATCGTGCCACGGTGACTCTAAAGAAATGTCAACATCACTGGAACTAATGCAGGCTGGTCACGGAGCACATAGCACTAATCCTTTATTACCATGTTTTATTCACACAAGCTCCAAGTATGATGGGATATTTCTTTATTGTGCATTTGAATGCCTGTTAACAGCCTGAAACAAACAGCTGTAACAGTGCACTGTCCTTAATATTGAACATGTCCCTCAGTTCAAACTGAATATTCATACAAAACAAAATAATGTCCATGCTTCAGAACTCCGAGGGTCAACTTCAGTATTTTAATCCATTGTTTGACGAGCCCATGTCAGTCAGTCTGGAATAAAACAAAGAATGGCAAGTTTGCTATAAAAACAAAGAACAGCACCACTAATTCCACTTCAAAATCTAAAAAGTTATCCCCTCCATAGCTGCTTTGACGAGGATTTTATGGTCTGACGTGCAGTATTAAAGGTAGGCGCACGCACACAAAGCAAATGAAATATGTTAATAAATGAGTGAATGCAAAGCAACACTGCTGTACAGTTTTATTGTTAAAATGACAACTTAGCTGGATTCACAAGGGGCAAGTTTGATATACGCCTGTGAATTATGTCTGTCCAGAATATTGCTTTGCAAGGGAATTACAGCCAAAAGTGTCAGAAACTTCTGGCTACCTTGCAGCCAGATTTTCAGTCGTCTGAGTGTGGATAATGATCTTTCTGCTGAGGCAGCTGACAGGGATAGACACAAAGTTTGGCAAATGTCTTAGCCTCTTTAAACAACCTCCTGGTCTGTGGATCCAGCACTGAAAGAAACAAACAACCTCTTGCATGGAGCAGAAGGCTATGTCTGGGTATGCACCGATATGGAAATCTGGGCCGATACAAATAACCAATATTAAAAGTGTTGCTATGGCCAATAGGCGAGATACACTAATGTCAATATGATCTCTAGAAAAATACGTTTCTACGATAGTCAGCTTTTATGAACATCGAAACACATCAGTAACAGTAACAGAGGACATTGTCTATTACCTTACAAACTTTGTTTGGCCAAAAGACAAAGACCACATGTACTTCTTGCTCTTCATTTGGCAGCTGGTGGTTACCTCCACCTTCTGAAACAGGGGGTGGACCACATACACACATACTCACTGGACCCATGCTGATATTTAAAAAAAAAAAAAAAAGACTAACATTGACAGATACCGATATGACTGCTGATAGTCTATCCATCCAAATTTTGTCTTTGGACATTTGTAAGTGCTATCCGTCCATCTTTTTGGGCAGCTGAACTTCATTCAGTACTGAGTTTCAATTGACAGCATTGATAAGAGCGCTTTCTCTCTGCACAGCCACTCTCATTCCCTCTTGACCACAACTCTGTTTTAACTACGTGTGTCTAGGGCTTCAAAGCACCTCTGCCACAGTTGTGTTGAGCAGCAGAATTTCAGGTACTGTGGGGAGGTACTCTGCTCAACCTGTAGTGAGGAAGCCATCTCGGTTGGTTTTACAGGTTTTAACCTTGAGCGGCCTTTCTGAATCGTCTTCCTTTAGGGGCTGCAACTGTTGCTGAACGACTCGGATGCGCTCCAGGGCTGCACGAGCAGCGGAGGTCTTGCTCAACCTACAGTCTCAGATGGCCTGAAAAGAGGCCAAATATATCCTCAATTGTTTGGCTTGCTGACACAATCCAGATATCTTGGCCCTTCTTTCACCCTTCGTCGTCCTATCTTGCTTTACTGTTTTCCAACATCTCCAGAATTGCCGTTGCAAGACAATGACTCACGAAATGGCAATGGTGCAAATGCACCGTCAGCCTGAACAAGTTGCACAAAACCTCCCCCAAAACCACAAACACACTGGAACAACATTTCGCATTTAGATGATTCCCTGAGAACTGACAACAGTGTGAAGACTTCCCTCCCTAACTCTTGCAGAACCAGATCCAATCCACAAGCTGCAAATGCCATGAGAATTGCTAACATGCACTAAAGTCTGTTGTTCCATTTGCCCTCCAAGAAAAGAGTCCAAGGAAAGTGCAGTGTTGAGTTTCTAAGTTGATGATCTTGCTGTACAGCATCAGTGACGGTTCAAGTATTTAATTTTCAAAAGAACTAATAAAGGTTCACTGTGCTTGTCCTGTTAACTCACAAAGCATAGAACCCATTTGAAAAAGCTAAAAATTTGATGGTAACTCTTTTTTCAAAATTGAAACATTTTCCCTTAGAAAAACTGACACTGTTGGCTATGTTAACCCCACAAACAGCTGCTTTGTAACAAATAAAGCAAAGGGCATACATTCTTTTTCTGAAATGATCCCTTGAAACCCCTCTGTCATATTTTCTTCCAAGAAATATAATGTTTGGTTAAACAGTCTCCTTATCTTCTGCCTCTGTGGTTCCTGTACTCACAACATGGGCAGATGTAGAGGTTGTGCCTACCACTGCTCGATTTTTACACGGCTTCTGTTTCACCACATCATGCAGTGCAGTGTTTTGGGTCATTTTGTCGCTTTGAGCTGGAGGCAGACGTCTGTGTTAAAGCAGAAAGCGGGCGAAGAGACAAGGCGGGACAGGGCTGTGACATTTTGTCTAACTGTTACAACTGTGGAACCCACAGCTATCAGCCATGATCTAACTCAAAGAAGGGGAAAAACACCTTAAAGAGACAATGCAACTTCTAGATACCCTCTGAGCAAAAGACGATCATCTGCCATATGACAGGGAGGTAAATGGTTGTTGTTGTCACGTTATTCCATTGTTTGGAAACAACAATACGCATCTCGTCTCACCAGGCATGACAGAGCTGTGCTACACATCATGACTCCCACTTGGGGAACGCTGATTTTCTGTCTAAAGTCACATGCTGAGGCCGATTTATGCCACTGTTGTTTACAGTGCAAAATATAAAGCAGCATAGACAGCAGTCTCTGTCTTTTTACAATCTATAAATCTATATACAACCCTAAAGAGTTACTACTTCTGCTGCTGCTGATGGTAGCTTTAACGTCAGCTATTGTAGACATTGCGTTGGCTGGTTCGACTATCAGTGTTATCGTATCCCTAGAATATTAATATAAGTAGCATTGCTTTCTTAAAAATCTTAAAACTGCATCCAGTATTCTTTGTTTTTTGTTGGTGCTAACCCTTCTTGCTCTAATAAGTAATCGCTTGAGTAAATAGCTCATTATGGACACAGTTAAACCAAAGATGAATTATTTTCTGTTTTGACTTTTTAAAGTGGAACAATCCCCTACCTACCTACCTTTGCCAAGCTGACAATTGGCCATCTAGAACATCTTTTTGGCATATGAGAGACTATTCTTCAACTTGCTGTTGAAGTGATGAAGAGGCAAAGCCCCCTGAGTCTGTCACTGTACAGTCCATGATTTCATCCATCCAGTGCCTCTGTCTTTTTTCTTCCACGACCAAAAGGCCAAGGCCAAGGCCCGACAACACCTGGGCCGTTTTCGTCTTTTTATATTGCCATATCGAGCAACTGATTAAACATATAAGCAAATGTTGTTTTGTTTACAGATTTTTATCTCTTCAGATATGTCTTTCCAGTTTCCTTTATTGTGCAGGAGCAGAACATACTGTAAATACTAGTCGGGAGTCTGCAGACATTTTTGTGATGCGTTTCAGTGCAAGCAACGCAACATCATGGCTAATTCGTGGCTAATTGATTTGTCCCGGCCCTAAAATGCGGATCTTTGTATAGTCTGTGTTGGTACACTGCGGTTTTAAAGGAAGCATGTTTCTTTAATTTTGGAAAAGGGTGGCTTACCTTTGGTGATAATTCGGTCATTTTTAATAGCAGTTTAACAAAATCAGCCTGTTAACAATCAAATAATTGAATAATAGTGACCCAATATAGGAAATAAGTTCTTTTTTTCTTTCAAAAACAAACACTTCACTCTCTTTTTGGAGTGCAGTGATGAGGGTGTATAATAGCAACGAGATAATTGCCAAGAAGCATCACACACTGTTACTATCAAACAGTAAATTAACTCTATCTCCTGTATTTCCACATTTGTTCAGACTAAGAGCATATTTTATTCCTTCTATTAAACTCAATTACTTCCTGTTTGAACCTGGTCATGACAGAAAGGGCCCCATAATTCAGTTCTGAAAGAGAAAACAAAATAAACAAATAAATAAAACAAAACCTTGCAACATACTGGTTTTTGGAGGAAGAAACTTTTAATACCCAGAGCTCTTAATGACGGCATTGCAATTAGAGTGGCTACATTTTTGCTCTAGCCGCGAGTCAAAGGAAAACAAATAAAGCAGCTCAATTTAGAAACCTTATTAGACTTTGAGTCCCTGAGCAATTAAAGTATTACAGCTGAAGTGCTTCTGTGAACCCCACCGATGGAAAGCATTTAGGTGGTCTCTACTTTACTGGTGGTCTGTAACTGGGCTTTTGTGTCTCTCTTTTTATTATTATTTGCGCCCATCAGAGCTACAATCGTCTTGTTGTTTATGTGTAAGTATGTTGTGAAATGCTTTTGGACAATAAAAGCTCCAGATGCATTACTGTGTCACTAATGGACAAAGTGCACACATGCAAACTTTTCTGTCCTCTGCTTGCTTCAGCATATGCAAAAACACAATACAAACTGAAACATCTGTTTAAAATGTCATGATTCAAGTCCTGAGAGAAGCTCATCTTTTTAAGCATTCATTCTCTAATCTTCTATCTGCAGTGTTCGCCCCATGCAATGTCTAAATTGGCTTGGCTGTGATGATGCCCTTTGCGATGCAATCTCTCCAATTTGAAGCCTTATCAAATTACTAACCCAGACAAAATGAATGGTATCATCTGTGTCAGGGCATTGATGTAGTTTCACTTAGCCTCAAACACTGGGGTCCTAATTGAATGATTAGATTCCTCCAGATTTTCTATCCATCCTCATAGTAATTACAAGTGAAGAGGAAAAGTGAGGGCTCTACGTATCATTTTAACAAATAAAAGGAGGTAAAAAAGGAGGTTAATTTTAAACACACAGAATTTAATAATACATTACTCTAATTGTCTGGGATGGGAGGGGAAATGTTCTAAGGAAAAGCATCCAATTTTCTCAGATGTTTTTTTTTGTTTGTTTTTTTGTCGATTTTCTTTTTTTTCCATTTTAATGACTTCTACATTTTTAATAAGAGCAGACTGAAAGGAGACCAAAACGTCATATGCCACTAGGGGGGGCTGGTGACGCTTTTGGAGCGTTAGCAACCACAAGGGGGTTGGAATGCACTGAAAATACACTACATTCAAATGTTGTGAGTGTCAATTCACACACACTCACACACACAAAAGACAGGACGTGACTGGGTTTTAAGGAGGAGAACGAAGGTGGTGGTGGGGGGGGGAGAGAGCCAGAACGAGGTCACATGACTGCTTTCATGGCAGCTACGTCTCTATCTCTTCCTAACTTTGGGGTTTAGTTTCTTCCCTCCGCCTGCTAATACTCTAATCCCCACCGGGGGTGACCTCCTCCACCGTGACCATCTCTGACACCTCCTGCTCAGCCACCTCTGCCCCCGGCCCCTCCCCTCTGATCACTCTGCAAAAGTCCCCATCATAATTGACTAATGACCCCATATCAATATTTGGCTGTGGTCACAGGCTTTCAGTACCGTTGTAATTTAAAGTGGATTAGTGTTCGCCTCAGCACGTTTCTTTTGGCAGCTGGCCAGTGGGACGAGCTTTTGATAACAGGTTCTTTCTTGCGCGATTGCTCGTGTCTTTCCAGTGTAAGTGTGTGTACATGTCTGCTTTGTGTGTGTTTGTTTGAACTCTAAGCTGCCCATTGCCCTACGGGACACCAAAGCAGCAAAAAGGGCTGCAGTCTTTTTTTCTTTTTCTTTTTTTTCTTCCTGATGTGAAGATGGGAAAACACACACACACCCTTACAGCCTCTGGGTGACTGACTTACTCCCTGAGTTTGTTACTGTAAAACACTGAGGTCCCAGTCCAAATATTGTTTTAAATACAAAAGGTGGTTGTCTCAAATGTGACTGATTTTAATTCATGTCTCATGTCTAAGTAAGATAATACCTGTATAGCTAACTTTTCTACTCCCCAGTTAGTGGTTCCCTTCATTTTTTTGGGCTTGAGACCTCTTACCACAGTTTATGGCTATGTAAACCACGATGTATATATGTTAATGTGCACTAACATATATACATATGCACATATACCGTATAAGTGTGCACAGACGCAAGGTTACATATGTTTCTCGTTGTCTGTCATTCCAATGATCTCTTGACCCTGCGAATCAAACTTGCAGCTTCTTTATGGGAGCCAGACTCCGAGGGGGTATTAATTCAACAAAAACACTGCGTCCATCTCTGCTCCTATTTTGTTTAAAGATTGGAGCCACATTAAGATAAACAGATTCTTTCGCCTTGAGCCTTTTGATGTCTGCGCTGCTGGGGCTGATCAGATACACGCGGGCCCAGACTTGTCAGCGTACACCGTCTGTCTCTCTACTCTGCTTAACAGGCCGTACAGCCCAATGATGGCAATACCCAGACTGTCGGAAAGACAAACAGAGAGTCTGACTGCGCCTTACCTTGTGCCCGCACTGCCTTCTGTATGCAGAGTGTTTATCTCGCTCGCTGGTGGAATGTTTGTGTAACTGAACACTACGCTGATCGAGTTCAAATCACGGCAGGATAATTAAAACATGTTGATCCCTTCAGTCATGGGAAAGGGGCAGATTTATTAATGATATACTTAGCACAGCCTTCGGACTGCGTGCGTAGCTGGGAGATGGTAATATTGCATGAAATCGTTGGTTAGATTGTCATTTACCTGCGGGCCCGTGCCAGTGTGAGTGGTCTTTCATGTAAATGAATTTGTCTAGAGAATGAGGGAAAGGAGAGACAGAGGGAGGAGTGAGAGATGGAATTAATAGCTCCGGGTCATGGGGATAATGATTTCTTCATGGACCCAGTCAGAGTCAAATGGCCCAGGCATCCCGGTTTTTTTCTGTTATTGTTGTTTCTTATCAGTTTTGAAAGGTGGAATGAATGTAAGGGTGAACGTTACATTGAACAGGGGCATTTACTGAATATGTAAACGCATTTGGTTTTACGACAAGGTCCACATGCCAACAACGCTTCCAAATGACCCACTTTGTATTCACGCAATGCAAATGTGCCGCCGCATCGTTAGATCTCGTTGATAGAGTGCTGCTCCCATATGTTGAACAAGAGGACATATAATTTGCTCGTGATATCAAAATATTGTGACATGTAGGGGTGAAGAAAGAAGGGGAAAAAATGTAAAAAAAAAAAAAAAAAAAGCTTACCTAGCCTACCTGGTGAAGTTCAGCCCGGTCAGAATGAAGCAGTTTATCCTGTTTCACCCTGATTCAGAGCAGATCAGCTTAGTTCCAAATCTTCCAAGTCATCCAGAATGGACATACATCCTCTGGCATTAACTGGGAACCCACACACAGAAAGGTGCAGGTGTGCTTCTACACCCCTGCTCATTCATAGCTGGATGGGGGTGGCCGCGTCAAAAGCTGCTGGTCAACGTCTTTTGCACATCTATTGTGGGCAGGGCAGGTCTGATGGAGCGAACCCGCTTGGACACATGTGAGCATAAAGGGCGTACCTCACACCCCCACTGCCCCGCACTGAAAGAACCCAGTGGGGGTGAGAGCAGGAGGGAGAGATGAGGGGACGAGGGGGCAAAAAAAGGGCCCGGACCAGGGCCTAATGGTGGGAACAGTGCGGAGGTGAAGACGTCTTTTTGTTTGCCGGGGATAAAGGAGGCTTTAGAGTGGCAGCGTGTGTTTTTGTTCCACGGAGAGCCGTCGAAGCTGCAGGCCATGCTCGTCCCGGGCTGTG
>KV751328.1:1011613-1036297 GCA_001698575.1 Mola mola | reverse complement strand
CCAGGGAGAGAAATATGCTACTGCGTGGATGTTGGAAGGAGGACAGCATATCATCTGTCTATGAGGAAGAAAAAAGGGAGGAGGGGGCATGAGACAGTAATGCTTTTGCAGCCTAAACATTAGTGGCTATACTACATGAACATAACCAATGGTCTCTATTCAGTGGTCAATCTTAATGCCCTGTTTTCCATCTTTCCTTAGTCCCGAGTTGTAACTAAAACTTGACAGAGAAACTAGGCATTTATTGGTGAATAGGGCTGTGGCGATTCATCAGCGTATCAATTATGAAAATACATTGACTTTCTTAACATGTGCCGGTGCATCACAATGAATCATGGCTGCACCTGGTCAAAGAGTGGATTTCCCCAAAGAGCAAGCTGCTGCTAAAAATCCACGCCCATCGTCATCGAAAGTGTAGGAGTACTTTAGACAAAGATCCAACAATGTAGTACTGTGTAAGCTCTGTAGACTGTAAAGGGTGTATCATAGTGAAGCAACTGCTACACACAAACACCTGAAGCACAATATCCCAGATGGAACAACAAGAAGACAGCACCATGTCTCCTGTTCTGTTTTTCTTATGATTAACAACACATAGAAGCTCGTATTATGAAGAAAGTAAACTGACTGTGTGGCTAATTCATGGACTTTTTCCATGGTAGTCATATTGGCATGAAATTGTAGATAAATATGTGTTATTAATAAAAAGTATTAAAGTTCTATGTCAGAGCCTATTCACTGATTGAACAATCACAAGGACAGCGTACTGACTCCAACTGACCTGAATGGTACAGAACTTTAATCATTATCACTGGGAACATCTGTGATGCTGTGAAAAGGTAATTTCCCTTAGTTTAAACTGCCGAAAGCAACACCATGTTAGAAGTCATTTCTGCACCACTGCTATTACAGTAACAAAATGTTACATTATGCATTATCAAACACTGTTATTCAGCTGTTAAATACATTCTGATTAACTTTAAAAGGCCTTGTTTGCTTTATTACTCATTGTAAATTGTTTCAGATATTTTCTCTGATGAAAAATATGTCTTTCAACGACAACGTAAACTGCATATTACTGCACGGATGATATAAACACTTTATTTCACTCTTACATTTTATGAGTATAAAGTTACAGAACACAGCAAAAGGACAATACACAAATAAGATATGTTTACACGGACACAAATATTTGGAATAAAGAGCTTATTAGAATGAAAATGCTTCATGTAAACACGTCAATTGGAAGACTCTGATCTGATTTGGCTCATTCGGAAAGAAATTATATTCCAATCAAGGGTTGGTGGTTTATGCTGATCCTTATTCCGAACCGCGTCCATGTACACACTTATTCTGATCGCGACTTCTTGTTTGGGGTAAATCAGCCCTCACTGCGCACGTGTGCCCAATGCCAACGTGACATGACTGCATCACAAAAACTTGGGAGAACAGTAGAAACAAAGGTGGGGCTTTCAGAACCTGGTGCCGTTCCATTCTTTAAGAATGCAGAGTTCAAATTGCAGGGAAAAGAGCGAAAGTGCAAAGTGTAGCCATATGGGCTATTTGTTTACAGCACAGCGCAAGTACAACTTCTTCTTCTGCGATTATTTTAAGGGAATTAGACAAATCTGCGCATGTCAAAATGCTGCTATTCTGATTAAAGCCTGGTGCATGTATATGCACATCAAAATGGGATTATTTGATTTAGCGTCCATTTCAACAGCGGATTCGCAATTTCCAATCCCTTCAATTTATAATCTGAATTGATCTAAAATAATCTGATTAAGAAATTTTGCGCAAAGCTAATGAGAGCTAAATTAACATTGTGCTTTTTTTTTTTTTTTTTGAAGAGAATGTTGATGTCATATAAGCAAATGTGCTGTACTTGGGTATTTCACAAATGTCTGATACAAAACGAAAATAATCAAGACAATTTTGCAGTAATTATTGCCTATGAAGGAATACAAGTTAACTCTAACAGTATGCAGCATATATGAATATCACATTGAACAATAACGTCTTTTGCAACTGAACAGCTGTAAAAAAAAAAAAAAAAAATTGACTGGAGAATTCAAATAAAGGGCATGAATTAAGGGATCTTGGATGGAGTGCTTGCTTTAAAAAAACGACCTGCCAAACATAAGTTGCGATCACCAGAGCAAGAATTTGTGAAGCTAATTAGTCTACAATGTGTTTTCCACATTTTACATGGCAGGATATCATAGTTTCATATATTTTTACATGGCCAATTAGCATCTCATAATGCTCAGTCAGCCACAGCGCTCGGGGTCAGAGGTCATGTTCGCTTCAGACTGAAAGAGAATGAGACCGAAGCAGCGGCACTGTGGCACAAAATAAAAGAGGAAGCGGAATGGAAATAAAGTATTTCAAAGCTCATTTTATTGCGACGGATCAAAAGATATCAGGAACTTCTATTATTATTATAAATAGCCCTCAGTATGGGTAAATGTGGCAAATGGCAGATTATATCTCACCACGCCGATGTGTGAGAAACATCACAGCACTGAGAAAGCCCGAAGATTAAACGCTGACTTCCTCAAGCCATCCCTTATCTCGTATTTGATTCCATCTTCACGCAGGTACTGCGTAAATGTTCCTCGAAAAGATGTTAACAATGGACACAGTCGTCTGTGAAAGGCAAATGAACTGTAATAATAGCCTTTATTTGAGCGCTAATTGCCATAATCCATAAATCATCCCCAAAGATTACATCACCTCGGGGCTGTCAAGTATCATAGATGCATGATAGAGCATTAAAATCGGCTAATCACCTCTGACAAAGTGTTTTAAATAATGATTGAATTACTTCCCTTTGAAAGAAGCTTGGTTTGGATGAGCTTGGACATGCAGCGAGTGCAGGAAAATGTCCAAGTATGCTGCGGCTGGCAGAGAAGGCGTCTGAGTGTGCGTAATCCATTACACTGCTCATCTGTTACAGCGGCTACACTGTAAAAACAGTACAATCAGGCTATGGTGCGATAGTCATGATTTCACACCACCTGCGCTCGTTCCAGCCAGGACCCTCCATTAGCCTGCACATGTGTTTACATTCTAGGGTCTGCTCGCAAATTATTTCAACGTATTTTTCTTTTCTTTTCTTTTCTGTTCATGCCTACTACTATTTATCACATGCAAAAATGGCCTGGGACACAGTGATGCATGCTATCAGCAGTGACAGTGATAACCGGGACAATAATTACACAAAGCCCCGGCTCATCCATCATCGCCACTTATCACTTAAACAATCGGAGGTAAAGAGAAAGAGGGGTGGAGGGGAGAGGAAGGCTCCTGGACTGGGAGTCTCTTTTCCATACGCCAGTCAAAGGGAATCCAGTTCGGCTGCCTCTGAGTAACAAAGAACCATCGGCACAGTCACGAGGCATTGTTGATATAGGCATTGTTTAATATGTCTCTATGTGATCTCAAACACAACAGCCTCCACAAGTTGATATTTTGTTGATTTACTCTACACAAGTCTTTTTTGTTTTGTTTTGTTTTGTTTTTTGGTTTTTTGTTTTTTAAGATTGCCCCAAAATGAAAAGTCAGTCATTCCCTACTGGTTATGCAACGCAGGAATAAGTGGCAGAGATTCTTCATTGACAACATTGACAACTATGAAACATTTTGTTGTGTCAAAAAAATTCAGGAGTCGTACAGAGTCATTACAACTGTCAGGTCAGAGTCATTATAATGGCGGTCTTTGGAGAAAGGGCTTTTCTAAAAGAGAGGCCGCTGGTTTCACCATATCCAGGTTCTAAATGCCACATTCATTGAGTGCATGCTAACGCTTGTAGCTTAAAGCCCTGCTTTAGCTATTGATTAAACCCTTGAAAGTTAATATCTCTTTTGTAAAATTTGATTTCTTCAAGTTGAAAAATCCCTTAAAATGGCTTGGTTGTGCTGATCTATGAATATGTTTATTTAGTCCCACATTGTCTCCGCTCACAGCTCTGCCCCTCGCCTGCAGCCACAGTGAACCAAAGCTTACCCGCTCTATCATCTTCTGACTTTTAGACTAGTCTACTATGCACTGCACAGTGGCAAGTTCCAATATTGGAGTAATTCAGCCACACGTGTTTCAACCAGACACAGATTCCCAGGAAGAGGAGCAGAAGCTACTTTTGCAAGCTCAGAGTAGTAAAGTTCATTTCTACAGCTTTAAGCCCATCCAAACAAGTCATTAGATTTTCTACATAGAAGACCCAGGCTATTAGAATCAGTTTTTGGGAAACTGTCATTGCAGAAAGGTAGCAGATATCCTCAGCCATGACAATGACTGCTCGGTCATGATGTTAATTGCAGTCAGGGTTAAACATATATAAAAAACAATACATGCAGATGACAAAGAATTAATTTTCAGTGGAAGTGGTCTTCAAATTTCAACCTAAAAACTGCTCTTTTCAAGCCAGTCAGGGACACGATTATATCACTGTTTGCCTAGTTATTCAGGAGAATGTTGTAGTAATGCTTTCCTGAAAAGCCTCAGAAATATTTTGCTGGCAGAAATTGCACTTGCTGTTTGACATGACAACAAGTGGATCGTGACTGAACTTCTCTCTTTAACGACGTCTCATACATTTTGGCTTCCAGTTTGACTTCATTTTTGACCTTAAAAACAGCAGTGGAGAAACATGAAAAACATTTAAAAGATACTTGATAAAAATGATTAAAAATGAGGTTTGAAAGTTGGCTTTACATCAGCATCTACAAAAATCCCTTAAAGAAGTTAAGAAGCTCTTAAAATGCCAGAAAAAGAAAAAAACAAAACATTTGATTGGCATCACAGATCCCCTTGGCAAAAAAAATCTACTGATGAAAATCATGTGTTATGAATAAAAGCACTAAAACAATGACTAAATGGACCTTGTGATTTTCTTAACCGTTGTCTCCAGGACCCAAGGTTTACTTAGAGCTGATGCAAATTGATGTTTATTTCTTTGTATTTATTTTTAAATGACAGTATGTACAAAATACAAAGCATAACTGGAAAACAGTCAGTGAATCCATGTGATGAATCAAACTATCAACATGTTAATATAACGTAAGTAAAAGTGTTTCAAACGCTCGTCACAGCTTACACAGACAAAAAAGGCACACGTGCGCTGTTTTGCATCAGACAGTGCGCTGGATGGCCTCAACATGTCTGGACTGGACTGACAGTGAACTTGAACCCCGGAACCCCTCAAAGAAAAAAAAGGGAGTAAACTGGAGACTGAAGGATGGCGAGGGAGTGAGAGGTCAGAGGTTATGTAAATTCTAAGAAAGCCCCCTGGGTTGATTTGGTGCTCTCTTGGGTAATGAGGTTGACTCCTCCTGGGACTCAACCTTTAAACTGTGAACGTTCTTATGCTATTGACCCTCTGTCACGTACTGTGAATCCTCAACATCACCTTTCTTACAGATCTTTTAGGGTTTTAACGTGCAGCCGGTTGTATGACCCGTTTGAGAAAGTAAGGTAATAAAACTAAAGGAAAGGGGGAGCGAAGAGTAAACATCCGCTGCATGCAAGCGCCGCTGAAAAGTACTTTACTCGAGTGTTTCATTCCCTTGTTTATTGCAGCAGATTGTGAATAAGTTTTCTTTGAACATGATGTATCATTAAAGTAATGGTGTACTGTGGTTTTGTTCTTTTTCTGCTTAGATGTTTCTCCTTTTTAATACAAATTTCTATCTGTGTCTATGTCTCTCCTGAGGACTGCCATTGCTCCACTTACCAGGAAATACTTTCTAGATATGCAAATGTATAGTCACGAGAGAGAGCAAAAGTGTGTGTGCATGCATGTGCGCTGACAAAGGGAGACAGAGGCATGCTTGGTTGGATATCTTGTAGCACAAGCAAAGGAGAAGCATTTAAGTGACTCAGAGCAGCACACTGTGCGTCTCTGAATTTATGTGTATATACAGTAGAGTGCATGTCTGGGTGTGTCCTATTGTGTCTCTCTATGCACACACATGTATGCCGTACCTATGAGACTCGTTAAGACAACGTGTCAGCGTGTCTTTAGTCACTATTTGAAACTGAAAGAAGCGGTTTCGCATCGCAGATTATGTGCTTATTCACATTTTTTCCAAATTAGATTTCGAGTTACAAGAGGCCAGAGGACAAGAAATTAGGATAAAGGCTGGAAAAAAAAGACACATCAGTTCTGATCAGGTAGCCTGTCTCTGTCAATAGGCAACGCAATAGGCCTACCAATACAGCCAATTTGATCTGTTACCACTTACAATAACGGGTGCATTAATTAACATTAGTTAATATTGTATTAAGCATTTATTGACAGTTAATTAATGTACTAACAAATCAGTTGCTAATGGTCTTCATATTAACTGGCATATTATTTCATACATTATTGAATAATTCAATACCGTGCTATTAAGTTTCATTTACATTTTTCAACTTTAAAATAAGGTAAACAAGAAGCATTAATAAATGCTTAATTCAGGTTAATAAATTATTAATTGCAGTTGAATCATGCTCATTCAGTGCTCTTGCATTAATAAAGTGCCACTCAAAGGATATGTGTTCAATTAGACAAATGGCATTAATAAATGATTAATTAGTGTTAATAAATCCATTTTTAACATTTATTCCTTTATTATTATTAGGTGGCTCTTTGTGTCTAAACACTTCTCATTGTATTGTTAACTGTTAGTTAATCGCATTACTGGGTTCGCTCATGTTAATAGTACAGCATGGTCAGAAAATACTCAGGAAAGTACCTTAGTTAACATGAGGATTGCTAGTAATTACATGACAAATGAATTAAATGTTAGAAAAATCTAATTACTGCTTTAACTAATGTTAATTATGTAGCCATAATATAAAGTCTTACCAGGCAATTAATCTATTTGGCAACTGAACTTCTGGGTTTAATGTTTCAGTTTATCACAGGTTAAACAAAAAGACATAAATGTGCAAGGAGAAAATATAAATTTGGCAGTGACTTGATCCAGATGACATAATATCACTGCAGGTATGGAATTACCCCTGTTCATATTCTGTCAACAGATCAGAGGCCTCCATCCCAGTCTCGGTTGTGTGTGGTCTCCTCCCGATTTCCTCCGCCTCTCTTTTGAAGCTCAGGGAACAGTTCATCAGCCCAGAGTGATACTGACAAAAGTGCTGTTGGCCAGTCGGATCCCTGCGGCTAAAACTCTGTACGTCAAAACCCCATAGTATAATGCATCCACTTTCCGCTGCTGGTGAGTGTGGTTTGGGGGGAAACATAACATTTAAATGAAAAAAATGCACATGTAACGGGGAAAAAAAAAAAGAGAGGGAGAACTAGCATTAAGTTCATCTGGTAAGCAGCCTCCTGACCACTGGTGCAGATTTTTACTTTGTGAATTCTGGCAGAAAAAAAAGCTCCTTAACCACAACTTCCTGCAAGCACTGTAACTGCCATCGCCCATAAAGCCCAAGAGCTTAAATCCATAACTTGACAATTTAGTCTAATTCAAATGCACAGACCTTTTATTATTGTCATGAAGTAACAGTGAATGCAGTAGCAAAAGTAGATTTTTTTTCAAATTACCATTTGACAGTGACATTTGTGTGGTGGCATGGGGCCCCTCGATGTCAGCTGATCAGGAAGGCCAAAGAACCAGTTCCCAACTACAAGATAAAATCTACTGTTGCTGTGAAAAAGTTTCCTCTAAATGAAAAAAAAAAATACTTCAGTGAAAATGATGACATAATCTCCTCTTCATTCATAAGGTGAACGAAATGAAAGATAAAGGAAACAGAATGCTTAAATTCCTCTTCAATCAGAAAGAAAAGGGTCTGAACGGACATGAGTTTGTGAGTGGCAGTAGCTGTTCGGAGGTGTGCAGTGCGTCGAGGGAGGATCAGAATGACCCAGGTGTACCATTCCCCTCCAACACCTTGATTGGCCTGCAGGGAAATGTACCATATTGCTCTCAATCATTATTTAGGAGCCTGTCTCCACAACGAGCACAACAGGTCATAAGAAAAACCCTGTAATTGGCTCTGAGGGATTTTAACAGATTGGGCATAAGGCCACGACAGCAATAACAAAACAATGGAAACAGCCACTGATGAGTTCCCTTGGAGCCCCATCAAGATTTTTCGTTTTAGACTAACATCATGTTTTGAAAAGTGGCATCCAGTACAGTCAGTTGTGTAATAGTGTAATTTGTTGCCATCTAATATGTATCTCAGATCTGCTAAAAGAAGAATTTTGCCCTATTTCCCAAACTTTAGGGCTTAAAAATATCAAAAAAATACATCTTGTTTTGAAAATTACTTGACAGAACCAATAACAAAGCTTGGAATGTTATTGCCAGTGTCATTTAACATGCATTAGATACCTACAGTGAAGCACCTGTGTGTTTTTGACTAGAAAATCTTAAAAATTATGTATAAATGGAGAGTTGCTGTTTCCTTTCACTAATTGCCATAAGAGCACTGTTTTCCTCTGTTTTCCGATCTTTATGAATGACAACCGAATTATTACAATAGATTTATTCCACTAATTCAAATTTGCCTTTCTTTGCTTTGTTTCATACAATAGTTTTAAAGTTACTGAGTAAAAAACACAAGAGCGCTTCACTCCAGTGACTAGTCCATTTTACCAGACACTTGCAATAATGCAAGTTTCATAATTTCAGACCTCAAAGTTCATGAAATAGCAAAAATATTTAATATTTAATATTGAGTGGTCCAACACATTGATTTCAAGACAAATCACAACCACAAACCAAACAGCAATGATCCAACGGTAATTGTAATCAAACAGCTGTGGTACATCACTTGTGATCTGATCCGGTCGAGTCGAATGACAATATGGAGCTAGAGTGAGTGGGTGAGTATTTGTTCCGTCGAACAATAGGACTACTAAAAAATGACACGAAACAGAAATGTGAGAAAATGGCAAATCAAAAAATTACATTGTCAGGCAATGTGCGGAAAGTTCAGCTACTGGTTACCGCCGTTTGCTAAGCTAAGCTAAGCCAATCGGCTCCAGCTCCACGTTTACTGTAAAGACACAAGCGTGGCATCAATCTACATATTTAGCTCTCGGCAAGAGAGCAAATTTTCGTTATTTTGGTTGAGTCTGTTTGTGTGCATCAGTTACTTAACTTTGCCAACAAAATATCCCATATCCTGCGGAGCGCTCATCATGTTTGGCTCCAGGCAGCGTATTCCTGTGAGCTCTCATCTCTGTGCCTCAACAAAATCAGAAATTGTATAGACAACGAAGCACAGATGACTAAAGAGTGTGTGGCACCCTCGTCAGAAAGTCAATAATGTGATAAACACTGCCCTTCACTTGAGCCCCGGCTCACCACTTTAGCAGCCAATTGCCTTGACAGTCATTACCTAACGTAGTAAATCACGCCGACATGGATACAACTAAATAACACAGTTGGTAAATGAATAATTGAAAATAAAAGAGGTGAGTGGCACTGAGGGGAAACATGCTTTTACACAGTCTACCTCTTAATGGAAAGTGAGCATATGTTACTGAAAATGAGCCTGTAAAACATTTGCGCTTTTTTTTTTTTTTTTTTTCTCCCTATGGCTCCAGTAGTGAGTGTCATTCAAGATGTGGCCTTTCCACACTCATAAAGAACACATAAAACACACTTTGTGCTCTTGTAAAATACTTACAGAAGCGAGATTTATGTGCAATGGCCTGGATTCTCAAATAGAGACCAATTCTGTCACCAAAATGTTTTTTGATTTACTGTGTATTGGGGCGATTACAAGAGGGGGTAAGTGTTTGGATCTTTTTCTTAGGTAAAATAAAAAAAAAAAAAGGAATAATTCCATAAAACTTAACCAAAATCTAGCCCAGCTTGTCGTTTATCAACGTCACAGCCACTCGCGGCACATCCAGACGCAGTAAGTACACCTTATGGTGTCATTATAGACACAGAAATCTGTCCACATCGGTCTCAGACACCTCAGGATGATGCAGTGAGACATAAATTCAAAAGAAGAGAAGGTGCTGGTAACTCACATGATTTTCACACAGAAACCCAGTCACCTGTCATTCCCTAAATGTAGCCACATTTTTGGGCCTAAAGCAGTCGTGCCCGACGTTTTCCTAAACTTATCCGTTAAGTTAACAAAATGTCACTGGTGTCTTGTGGCTAAATTTAAATGCACATTTTAAAGCATTAGTATGTAACATAGGAAATTGTTAAGTCTTGTCCGCAGGTCGTTAAATACTGACGGCTGGAGAGCGACCAACCAAAGCGTCAGCATTTGATGATCTGTGAGTAAGACTCAATACTGTCTAAACTGCTCCTTTAAAATCTAACATAAACTTTGTGTGTCAGGAAGGGATAAACAAGCTTAAGCACATTTGCCCACGATGGGAGAGATTTGCTCACCGATCACAGACGCCAAATGGCCTGCTTCACAGCTTTTACAGCTGGTTTAGCAAAGCCAAGGGGACCTTGTGCGTCTGGATGCGCTGTGACGGGCTCTGACTTTATATAAAAAGGAACAACATGAGAGCTCCCCGAAAGCGCTCTCGATCAATCTCGATCAACCTCTGGAGGCTGGCTCCAGTGTAGGCCCTAAGCCCCGCCTCGTCTATTATTGTAGGTAGGACCTGGACCAAACTAAAAAATGAAACTACTCCTCAAGTCATTTCGGTTTCTGTTAGTGGTTGCTGTTCAATTTTCTTTTCATTGCTTGAGCATTAATCGGTAATTTGATGCGCTGAATATGCGGTGAAACATCTTTACTGACATGACTGGATGGGAACAGGATTCCTCGGCTCCCACTCTGGCTCCAAATGATGGCAACAGCAGAACATGGCAGTACTCATATCCAGGATATTTTGGCTTCATTTCTGTACAATGGGAGGACATGGCAGACGGTCCATCTTTTATTCTGTCAATGGCTGTGACAAAACATCTGAAGGATGAACATTAATGCGTTATATTTATGTTGCCTTTACTGCTGTGCTTATTTATGATTCAACTGACCAAAAATTGTTTTTTTTTAAAGTTGGCTTTAGCTGAAGATGCAAGAGATTAGCTTAACTTATCAAGGAACACGTCATTTCTGATTTATCACAATTTCAAAATCAGAATCCCCAAATTTGGAGATACTTGGCATTCACTGGACAGTAAATATCGAAGGAAAATGTTCGCCTCTGATCGAGACTATTATAAAATGGAAATATGCAAGTAAGGTGTAAGCATGTGGACTCTTTACTTAGCTTACATTCCACCATGTGCGGTGATCAATGTGATTAAAGTTGTGCAGATCTACAGATATGCACAAACAGGTTTCCCACTTCACAGCCTTTTAAACTCTTGCATTGTTCATCACCGAGCAGCTCTTTCTTTCTAACTCCATTGTCATTTTGAAAGACAACTCCGCTCCACCCATTGGCCAGGCTAAATGTGTGTGCTGCGAAGCACGCAGCCATTAAACACTCCTCTGCTCGCACAAAACCAAATACTGTACATCTCTAAAGAGAAAAAGTCCACCGCTCGGCTGTGGCTGCCGGAGGAGCGCGCTCCATCTTAGAGAGCAGTAGGTGTCACTAACTTTTGCTAATGTGCCTTTAATGTAGCTCCGTTACGCCCTTGGATGAGGATTTCAAAACGTTTAAATCGACCTGCTCACTGGGGACAGGAGTCTTGTAAAATGAATTATTGATGCCTCGCGAGGCTCCTCTCTGACTGAGAACAATGTAACTTGCGCCGCTGAATTCATCCGAGCTCTTTAAAAATCAAGGTCTCTCAGCGCACTTTCATGTTCCTGACAGGGGATCAGCTTCCGTGCCACAAGGCGTTCCTTAATTACCGGCGATGTGTCCAAGTCTTTCTCAGAGACAGCTCGGTCCTGTTGGGACAGAGCGCGTTATTGTTGTGATACCTGCATAGTTGTATGATTGGTGGCAAATAAACACGGTGTTGAGCTACGGTGCTAGAGGTCTTTTTACCTGTAATTATGGCATGGCTAGCTTTCCACAGTGGGACGGCAGCCAGCTTGCTTTGGCTTTTATGGGGCTTCTGGTCCTTTCTTGTGGTTGTCATGCTGCAATTAAAACTGTCTCCAATCGCTGGGTGGCAAAAGGCACGGAGACAGACTCTTGTCTCTCTCACACACAGACACACATATGCATGAGTACACACACACACAAACACACGGTGTAGCCTCTGGCTGGAGGCGATGGGAAAGCGTATGATATAGGAAAAACATAGTTAATTTCATTTGACAGGTATCTATTAAAGCGCATTCTTAGACCTTAGAGGCCTTCACACATCTAATGGAAATACACGCTTAACTGCTGCCCATGAATAATAGTAGTTCCCAGGCAAAAACTTTGGCTTTTCCCCGCCTCATCTCACCAACATCAAGCGTCTGTCAGCGAATAGACAAATCACCACTAATCAAATCCGCCAAAGTATAAACCAAGGTCTTATGCTGGTGTTCAAATGCTTTTAAATTAGTTATTCAGGGATTCTTTTCACTTTTAAGTGAAGAAGCACTTGAATCCCTCCTCCACAGAAGCACCAGCTTGCCTGTTTATTGCAGACAATAGTGGTATGATTGTAATCACGTTTCCCCTGATTTCGCGGCTAACGAGAGGATGCGTGCATCACAAATATACTTGAATCATGAACTGCAGGTGAAACGTCCAGACGCATGAGCGTACACAACCATACAATGGGGACAGTGTGTGACAGGGAGAGCCGTCTGTGTGGTTGTTTTGTGAATCTGCGTTCTTCACTGCCGTTCCCCTTTTGGTCTTGTCTGCCTGTCTATCACTCTGTCTGGTCTGCGGGTTCTCACTGTCTATCTCCCCATTCTTTACTGGCCTTTCATCTAATCTACCTGAAGACTCCCAGTACAGCTGTCCTCAAAAATCCAATTTAGGTATTGACGCTAAATATTTCAGAGAACAAAGAGGAAAACAGGCTCATTATGTGAAATATTACATCACAGAAAGTGTAATACTGCTGAAACCTAGTGGTCAGGATGGGATGAGTGCAAGAACCACGATAATGTTCGATCTTCACGGCTAATAAACTATGGTTTCTCTCTCTGTTTTGAGTAATAGACTATGCTTGTATTCTCAGAAACATTCCACATTTATGTCTTTATGGTAAATATGAAGCTGGAGCCAGAAGCAACTTACCTTAGCTTGGCTCTATTCCTTGTTCTTCTTCTTTTTCTCTTTTCCTCTTGTTTTACAGATTAAACAAATGAGATAAGATAAGCTAACCACCTCCTGGCTCTAACCTCATATTTCTTTAAATCTACTTCTTGGCGAGAAAGCAGGTAACTGCTTTTTTTTCAACATTTTGATAAATTATTTTTCTTATTCTTTACAGTTACGGAACAACAACAAAAGGCACCATTGTGGTAAAGAAAAAGGCAAACGTGAATTGAAAGTCTCCAACATGAAATGACGAGACACAAAGCCATCCAGCAGCGGATGTTTTTCTCAGGAAATAAATCAAGTGAATAAACCAGTAGGGATTTCTAGAGCTATTGGGCTGGATATGCTCAAATCCAGATTGTCTAATGATTTTGACCAGTGACCAAAAGCATAGCAATGACGTGAAGGAAGAAGGAAATCCTCAAAAATAAATAAGTCCTTTTTTAAGGCCTCTTTTGGTTTCATATAGGACAAAACATTGCCTGGTTTGAAAATCATGTAACTTAAAATGAGGAATAGTAGGGTCAACCCGGGCGGCCACCATGTTTATACACCTGGTCGTTTGTGGGCCTGAAGGGAAATATTTTCCATACCGTGTAGTGCTATCAGATGAAGGTGTGCAAGCTTTTGGCTGTAGGAATTTACTTTAAGCCTGAAAACATGGTTTCTGACTGTTTGTTGGCTCCAGCCATTCTTTCTTACTTTTTCTGGCCGAGGATTTGTGTTTGAAGTCTACAGGATGGAACTACCAGACTGATTTATTGATATGTCGGTTTTTGTGATTTAGCTATGCTAAATAACAAAGATTTTTACCTCCATCCTTATGCCTTTCTTAATCGCTGCCTTTTGCGCTTATCCTACAGTGTGTTCGCCATTTCACTTTTTGTGAAACTCACTTTCGTACACTCCGCTCACACGCCTGCGTACCTGTCCTAACGCCTCTCAATAGAAGATCCCACACAAAGCCAGGGTGAGATAATGATGATAGTTTTGTAGCCTGCCCCTCTTTGTCTCCGACCACATTCCTCTAAAATGAAAGGCGGCGGCAATTATCTCTGGGTCTAATGCCTCGCGTCTCTCGACATTCATGTTGAAGAGCAGGTCCGGTTCCTGGCCTATGGCTATAGGTGCAGGTTTTATAGTAATTACTGCCCATGTCAAGATGGCTGACAAACTGGGTGTGCACATCCCTTCTGCAAAGTTGATTTGGTCGGGAGCCAAAATTTGTTGGCATGGAAAGCAGTTCTTCGTGTGTAGGCCAATCTGTTGCAAAATGACTGACATTGCTCCTCTTTCTGTGTCAGGGGCAGCGAGCGAGGATTCGCTCTAAGTATTACTACAGGTCAGGGGAACGCCTCTGTGTGGTATTTGAATAGACCGTACATCAAAGTGTAGCAATCTGACAGTGGCATGTGAGTCTGGAAAGTGCTAATAGCCTCCCCGAGCTGGTTCCATCCAACCCCCTGCCAATGTCAGAATCCAGCTGAATTAGCTCTCCAACATGTTCTTCTGAGGTGAAAGCCAGCAGTCAGTTGTAGCTCCGCTGGTAGCCGTTTCCGATGCTTTGGTAGCGTAGCATCAAAGTCACGGGGCACACATATATTCCGCAGGATTAGAGTAGCGTAAAAGGACAGCCCCAGTCCCATTCACTGTTGGCACAGCCGCCACAGCCTCAGCACAAGTGAGTTTTTAATGCATTCCATTTAACTTTAATTACTCCAATCTCTGCGAGGGCACACAGGAAGAAAAGGCCCGGGCGTTTGTGCCGAGCAGATTACCCCACTGCCCTGCCAAGTCCGCGGCGCGCTGCATCCTAAGATAGAATTCAAATTCAAATGCGGGCTAAAGAAAGTGCAGCTGTCACCCCTCTGGCCTGCGAAGCCCCAACCGGATCAAAGATGAGCTGTCCTCCTCCCCTGCCCGTGTAAAAATGAGCTGTCCTGGCCGTGCCAGTGTGTCGTCCCCCTGGGGCACCTAATCCTCCTCTCCTGACTCCACACTGACAGTCTGAATAAAGGCATTAAACCCCGCAAAATAATTACCAATTAAAACGGATGGAGAAGTCATCAGGTAGTGACTGGGGGGCGAGAGCAGGCAGCGGCGGCAGAGAGGGATGAAGCTTCGGTGGGTTTCTCTCCTCCCTGCCAAGAACAACCTGTATTTTCTCCTTTATGGGTTATGGTTTTGCAGTTCTGGATGAGTGAGTGACCTTACAGAGCGATATCAGACCAGGAACAGACTTCTGAAAGCTTTTAGGGTGTCAAGGAAAGTTTGTGCGAGGCATCCCAACCGTGTGCGGAAGCCAAAAATCAGTGCAGAAGTTTCATAACCCCGGTGGAAATAAAATTGCTCGTTTTCTCCGGTGCTTTTACAACTCGGCTGCATACGCAGGTTTGAGATTGCTGTGAATCTGTAGAGATCAATTGGCCTTCAGCCGCGTGTAACATATGTTGACATGTTTACAAGGTTCAAATTCATGTAACAGCTGTGGCGTGTTTGGATGTGAGGCCAAAACCATGTGCGCTGTAAGACAACTTTGTACGTTTGTTTGGTCACTGTGCTGTAAATAAATGTGCATGCACATGCGTGTGTTTGTACCTGCAGAGCAGTGACATGGGAGTGTTTGCAGACTAGCGTGCCATGAGGCCCAGGGCACTAATCCACCAGCGCCACGCTGCCGAATCCAGGTAAAGTGATCCTAAAGCCTCCTTACCCCTCTCCCTCCTCTGTTCTGCCTGCTCCCCTTTGAGCTCTGTCTATTAGCAGTGGCGGAGATCAGACTGGTGACTATCCACTCAAAAGACCAGTCTGGACCAAGACCCACATTTTGACAACTTAATCTCCCCTTTGATGACAGGAAGAAAAGGAGTGAATAGCCATGTGACAAAAAACGGTTCTGACTTGACCATATTCGTTTGAAATTCCTTCCTTCGGTATGGGAGACAACCTGTATACATGAGCTGCTGCACTCTTGCATAAACATGTGGCGTTCCTGAAAGCCTGCTGCTCCTATATTGTTGGGCTGTAGGTTGTTTACGAGCCATTTCCCTGCAATCAGTGGCTCATTTTCAAATGTATATTTTGCTCTTGGCTTTAACGAGGGCCTCTATAGGGGAGGAAGACAGATCAGGACACGACATAAAACTCTAGCCTGACTCATGCTGCTAATAAAAGACGCTCACTGTAAATCAAACTTACGTTTAAATGCACGTTGATACCCTCTGTTTTTCAAGGGCTAGATTGAGCAAGGCGGTTCATTCCAGTGTTTTCGCCTAACTGCTCCTCACTCTGAAACCCGTTGTGGTATTCCACTGATGTTGATCACTTTTGACCCGAGGGACAGTTTGCATTGCTGATATGACTTGCCTTTTGGTTTCTGTGTTGGTGCCAGAATCGCCCTGGGCTAAGTACACTGGGAGTGTACAGCGTTGTGGACGTTGCAAACTGTGCGATGCATCAACTTGTGTGTGTGTGTGTGTTTGTCTGTCTAAGTGTGTGAGAACTTTTTTTTTTTTTTTTTTTCTGTGGAACCCATAATTAGGCCTTGACTCTCAGTCAGACACATATTTGCTGTATGTGTACGTACTGTACACAGACTTACTGTTCACCACATTCAGCTTCATCTGACGTGCTTAAAGTAAATGACCTCATGTGGGTGTTACCATCTTTTTTTTAGTGCACCTCTTTCTTTGTTATTTAACAGGATACGTTTTTTAAACGTTCTCTCACCACATCACAGTTGTATTATGATATGAATATTATCATATTGGTTTTCCAGCTTAGCCTTACTGTTGACAGAGGTCAAGTTAGCTAAAAAGGGTGATTTTTAAGTAATTTTTTCAAGTTTAATGTCATTGAAAGACAAATTGAGGTAACTTGGAATCATTAAAATTGTTGTCTCAAGTATAAACTAAAATTTTAATTTTCACAGTATAACGCTCTGATCCCCATGGAAATAACTCTTCAAATTAAAAAAAAAAAAAACCATCTCTTGCATGCTTATGGTTATGTGGATAAGTACTCCCTCTCAGCTTCCCTTTCTTTATGCAACTTAAACACAAACGTACACAGGTTTGATTGCAATTAAAATAACAGTGATTAATAGTTAGTGGTTAATAAATAACTTTGCTTCCTGGTAAACTAATGTCACAGCAAAAGCAATTGTATACTGTAACCTTCAGTCTGTGCTCACAGTTTAAATGACAGGCCTCTGTGACATTTTCAGACAAACTGGTGGAGCAGCTTTTGTGCCACAGGCTAGCTGACATGTGAATGGACAAGCAAACAACATGTGGGAACTTTCCCTCATAGCTCAGCAGAATTTTTAACTTTTTATCACTTATTCCCTTTTATAATTTAGATTTAGCTTTCCTCACTCATTTGGAAGTAAGTGAAAGACCTGTTTTCCCAAAAGGCTCTTACAATAAAAAAAAATATCACTGTGATGATACCAACTCTACTGGTTAAGTGGTTTTAAAAAAATCTTAAAATGTGGACAAGCTTAAGAAAAGATTTTTAAAATTAACATTGCGACAGCTGAGAATATGACCACTGGAAGCTGAGCAGCCACAAAATTAAAACTGACAGTTCAAGCGGATAACATTGATCATCTTACAATAGAACAGTATTCTGCTGTAAATCCCTTGGTCTTGGCAGAAACCATGCACCCTAAACACCCTTGCAGAGACCAAGCACGCCCACCATACGTCCCGCACACCCCAATGACATTTCTTCCCCCAGCAGCCTTGTGCATGCTGCCCCACCATCAAAGCTGTTCAGAAACTGCCACATGTGGAACTTGACAAAGAGCTCAAAGTGTCGACCTGGCCTCAAAATTCCCCAGATCTCAATCTCCGTGCGACGTGCCAGAAATTATGATCAAGGAGGCCCCGTCGTGAACATGACTTGGCTCTTACCTGTCAAGACGTAGACACATGACTTCTGAGGGGCGTACCTGTGGTATCTGTCACAATGAATTGGATGTTTAGGTGGGTTTCATGGGTCAAATAATATCCACATGAAAGCCAGGACCCAAGGTTTGTCGTTACAACACTGCATTGTAACGAGGTGATCAATATCAGTTGTCAGGGGTTTAATGTTGTGGCTGATTGGTGTAAATTTTTGTGCTAAATTAAGCTATAAGGTTAGCTTTTTTGAGCGGGGGATTTGTGCAAAGCGTTAAATAACTTTTCTTCCGATTTTTGTGTATAAACAGTACAAATAGTATGAGTATGACACAGGAATTGATTTGGTTACTTGAATATTATTGTTTCAAAAGTCTGTTAAGGCCACTGCAAGTGTTCATTATTCACTCGGTGTTAAAAGAAAGGACTCTAAAATAAAATATGCCAGCTGGGTAAACACAGAATTCAGTGTGATTGAAAGCGTCTTTGACAGAAAGATGAGGAACTGCTTGGCACGCTAGGGTCGAAGGACAGTTTGATGAATCAAGGAGGGCAAGGATTTCTCCTTCCATAAAAGGAGTTCCACACACAAATAAAGAGGAGGCCTTCAGGGCCCGTCAACCATCTTGATTAAAAGCCCCACTTTGGTCTTAATGCATTTCTAGTCATTAGCCAGGGCACAGTATGTCTCAATCCTCTTGAAAAGAGGATGTACACATTGTTGAAATAATTACGCTGTGAAGGACAAACAACCAGCATAAAAGGCATCACTGTTTAGGTGCAATCACTGGCAGGGACGTTCAGGCCTTCCCCCTTCTTTGCCATTGTTAAGGCCATCTGATGTCAGCGCACCTCTTTGCAAAAAAGTAAGAATTAGAAACAGAGTGATTTGCCAACTGCAGCATGAGAGCGCCTGTATGGACATAAATACTCTTTAATCAGAGCTGCTGCTGCTGCTGCTGCTGCTGCTGCTGCCAGGATCAACGATAAATTATATAAGAGTCTTGTTTAATACAGAGGTGTATTAATACAAATTCACCCAAAACACCATATCCATATTGACACCCTTTAATCAACACCCTTCTGGTTGTCCTCAAAACTGTTGTGGAGATGACAGTTGTCACAGTAACTAATGTTTTTTAATTGATATTCCTATAGCTAATTGGCTGTTTCTGTCATTTCTGTCATACATCCGCAAAGCGGCAGCTTGCTCAGCTAAAAACATTCACCACGCATGGTTGGCTGCCTCACTGCCTTTTGTGTCATTGTTACCGTCACTTGGAGTCAAGGTTAGACCCATTTGCAGGGGCCAAGTACCGGTGACCTCTCCCACTAGTCGGTAGAACTGTTACGGGCCTTGTGAAATGTCTTCAAGAATACACAGTTGCCTTGACTTGGTTGTTTTGTAAGGTACCTTATGTCTGATGCTTACGAATTTCCATGTCGTTGAGGGGTGATATTGAATCCTTTAGGCAGTATGTTAAGGATGATAAACAGGCCAACTGAACACAAAATAACCTGTAACATGTTAGTGAGTTGTTGCCAATAGTTTAAGATTGTTGTGCGACATCTGATGGTTATCTTAGCTTAGCGTGAAAAATGAACACAGGAACAAATGGCTAGCCCGTCTTTCGAATAATAATAAAAACCGCCGGGCAGTTGGAAGGCTCGATAATTAACAACCCCAAATTGTATTTGTTTGCTCCACACATACCCTGTGGTAAAACTACTTTCTGTTGTTTTAACTCTTCAGTTTTTCTACAGATAAAACAAACAAGATATAACACATTAATCACATTATGGTTACAGTTCGGTAGATTTTGCTGCGCCCGGATAAAGCCAGGCTAACAGGTTTTTCCTACCTTCATACGTCGCAATAAGATAAGCTAAGTGGATGCTAGAGTTAGCTTTACATTTATTTTGCAATTTATTGTAGAGTGACATGAATTAATATCTTTCTTCTGCTAACAAAGAGGTGGGCTTTCTACTAAAATGCAGATCTATTCCTTAAATGCGATAAGAGCATTGATTCAGTTTAATTTTAGCAGGGTTTTTCTTTTTTTTTTCTTAGATGAATTTCCAGCACATTCTCACCCCCAAATATCAATTAATTTTCCAGCACCTCATATCTCATCCAGATGCACTAACAAGGGTTTAGTGCAAGGTAACACCATCTGCATCTCTATCAGATAACTTGAACTACACAGACTACATAGCATGACGTATAGTGCACTGAATAAAATGCCCAGGAGTAGTAAGTGGGGCCGGGGTTGATTTGAGGGTCACGCAGGTGAGTAGATTTCGCTTCACATTTGAAACTAAACATCGTCAATTATTTCATAAAACCTAACCACACGGTTTTCATACCCAGTCCAAATCAAAGTAAGCTTGTGCAACAGGATAAGACACACTTGTTTTTCATTTGCACCCACAGCTTTTAAATAGAAGGCCTATTGTCGGTATCTAAAGATTTAGCAAAAGATCTAAATTTGTTTCTATATATTATTGTCGCTGTCCGCTGAAAAACAAGTATGTCCAATAGTTCATGCTTTGTCTCAGGAGCATGAATCTGAATCTGAAAATTTCAGATACTGAAACTGTTTTTTCATGAACTATCTTGAGAAATAAAGCTAAAACATAAAATATTTATGTTAAGGACAGTCATCAGTGTCATGCTTAATATTTTAAATCGACTTGGCTTAATAATGCACTCCAATGATGTTGGGTTATTTACAAGCCGAGAGTCTCCTGTTTATGTCCCATTATTGATAGCGTCAACATTTCCACATACACATTACCCTAATCAAAGATTTCTCTTGTTCATTTTATATTGAAATATAGATAATCATTAGGCGAACAGTCAACTGATATTCAGGTGTGTGCATCAGTCTTACTAGGTTCGGGGAAATCACGGCAATTGGAGATGCTTGTTTTTCATCAGCCAGCGACAATACGTGGCTTCCTTTAAAACCATATTCTGAGGCAGCAGAATAGCGTTGGTCAATATTCCAAATACCTCAAAACCTGATCTTTGGACACTGGGTGTTATATGCTTTTGAATCACTTCATAACAGCAAGAGCTGTGGTGACTGCGCAGATGTAAAGTTGCCCTCACTCTGTCTGCCAAAGCAGCAAAAGCAAGGGTAGAAAAGGACGTATCATTGGCAGCCCTTCATCAAAAACGTAAAACAATGGCCACAAGGGGAGGAGTAAACAGATTAGAGAAGCTATTGACATTTCCACGTAGCAAGGAAAGTGGTGTCAAATGGCAGCAAGGATGATAAGGTGTACAGGCATTCACACCCCCGATTCCCTCTCATGTTTTATGTATTGTGATCACAACTGATCTTGGGAGAAATTAATCAATAACAATGCTGCCAGGATGTGTGGATGACACATGCCACTGCCCACCACCTTGTGCCGCCCCCCCACCCCCATCCTCCTCCTCACCAACCTCGTTCATTCTCCTCACCCACTCCATTTTGATTCCGGGGGCCTGTTGTTCGCCTACGTCTAGGTGAGGGATTTTTACATCCCCAGCGTGCTTGGAGGAACTCCATATGGCCGGGATCAAAGGTGTTGCTGGGTGCATGGTTCTGCTTGGTTGCCAGCCACTGCCGTTAATTAGAAAACAAGATCAGAGGCGGTATTAAAATCCAATTAAGCCCGTATGAACAGATTGCCAAGTGATGTTCACTAATGCATTACTGAGCACCATGCAAATTTTAGTGGCAGCATTTGGCTTTATGTTGTGTGTTTGTGTCATTAAGAGTGTGTGTGTGTGTGTGTGTACGCGCGCAGGAGTGTGTCTGAGTGTGTGCGGCAGTGTGTTTCTGCACATTACACTTGCTGGCTATCCAAGGCTCTGTGACATTGCCTGATTTTTTTTTTTTTTTTCTTGATATACAGCTCTAATCTCATATAAACAATCAGCTAAAGCTCTGCAGAGCAACACCTATCCACACAATAAGATTGGACGATATTGCTTCTTACAATTAAAGCATAATTGAGAATGCTGAATTATTGATCCATCATAATTGAGTTCTCTTCATTTGGTTTGAATGAGAAACTAATATGATGCAGAGAAAATCCAGCAGATTTGGATTAATTGCCTGGGAGTATTTGGGTTTGATACAAAGATCTGTAGCCTTTCTGTTTAGTCTCCACTGGCTACTCAAAGACATAATTTACAAGAGGGACAGGAGCATTCCATTTTAAATCATTTTAAAATTTGAGATGGCTGTCAGCAGATGTAATTAAACTATGTTAAGGAATTGGATGAGGCACATTTAAAACACGTACATAAAATCATCCTGCACAATAAGTGCCAATTTAGTCCATGAGTTCCATTCGCCACAGCAGACAGACGGGGCATCCGAACCAAAGCCTGACAAGTGGATGCAGCTGGTGGCCTATGGCCCAATGCGCAGACATTATCACAGACAAGGGCTGTTAATGTTGGGCTGAAAAGAGCCCCCTTTTGAGATACAAAATAGCATTCTGATTAGAAAGCCAGGAAATACACATCTGAAGGGCCGGAAATTTTCACAATGCTGAACCCCGGCACATTTGGCACAGTCTCAAGCTGTGTGTAGAGAAATAAGACCTTAATGATTGGATGTGTCACGTTCAAAAGCATTTATATTTCTCATATAGTTGTGCATTTTATTGGTTTTCTTCAGGATATGTTCCTCGGGTTAAACTGCTTTATTGTTGAGTTAAGTGTCCACAGATTTCCTAATCTGTGATGTTTCTGACATCTCTTCCAGGGCACAGGCTTCTTGGCTGTGCCATCATATTGCATTTTTTTTTATGTGTTTATACTTTTGATGTAAGTTATTTTCCTATTTAACAAACAGAAACTCACCAGAATAAGAAAGAATGAACAGAATAACAAGCAAAATAAGAACAAATAAATTATGCTGGAAATAGAATTATCTTCAAGTGCAAGACTGTTAAACATTATCCAGCTATTGTTGCAATGTGCATTATTATCATCTGCAAAGAAGAAAAAGAGACACAAGTAGATCAGCTCTGATACACTGTGTTGGGGTTTCAAGCATGACAGATCCACCTTCATCAAGATTCATGCATAGCAGCTGTGTATCGTCAACTTGTTACGTTCTGATTGGCCGGGGCAGGTCACCAGCACCAATTATCTTCATATTTATTTCACAGGGATCTGGTGGTAGCAGAGCTCCTCATTTGACACAATGGCTGTCTGGATGGCTTCTGGGTAAGAAACTAACAAGTTGGTTTTTTTTTTTGGGTTTTTTTTTTTCTTCCCTCTTTGGTTTGCTGGATTTGAGTTATGTATTTTTGGTTTGTTTGTTTTCCCAACAGGGTCTTGTTTCTTGTTCTCTTTACTGGTACAAGTTGTGGCTACCCTGTGAAGCAAGGTTAAAATTAATAACTCCTCAGAATTTTACAGTGACATGACTTTAATAATTTAAAAAAAAAAATAACATCTGTTCCCCTGTTTTTTTTTTAGATCCTAGCTCCTCCGACAGAAGCACTTACAATGCTAACCCTGCTTCTTCAGCTAAGTTGTCACTGCCATCCTCCAGATTTTCCCATGCGAATCCAAGGCCAAATCTGGGAACTGCATCAAATGCTGGTTACTCTCAAATTGCCCGAAACAACGCACGTAGTTATCAACCCGGTGTTGGGAAAGCTGCACCAGTAGCAGCTGCTTTTAACGCCAATGCTTATGCTGCACCTGTGTATTCAGGATATGATACTAGCTCTTCTGGAGGGTCAACATACCCAAGCTCCTCTTCCCAAGGTAACTACTCAACTGTATACCAGATCTGCTTGAACTTTTAAGGTCATGTTAATGTGTCTAATCTTGTGCTCCTAGGCACTCCCTGGACACATACACCTGCAAGTTCTCTTTCTGGTGAAGAATCTTCCACAGGACCTGGTGCTCGCCAATCTGTCTCTCGTTTTGGCACCAGCAATATGCGTCTCCCCGGCCCCCTTCCGCCACAGTTCCAGGCAGGTGAACTGTCCCAACTTGAGAAGGTCTACGAGTTTGGAAACTCAGACTCTGAGACTGAAGAGCAAGGTTTCCTACCACAACCTCCTGGTATAAAAGCAAATGAGGCTGCCACTTCTACTGTTAAACATCAGTCGGGCCCAGACAGAAACTGGCTCGAGTATCCTTATGACTACATGTTCTTGACTGGTCAGTATCCTCCGGGCACCGTTGCTCACTACAGCAGCAGCTATGAGCAGGGGAATGACCATTTTCAAGACACTCACTACATCAGGTACAACTATCCTGAATACACTAGCACTGGGCAGGATGAGGCTTTGCCTGCTGGTTATGATGCCCCTCATGTGCAGCAGCCTAGCCAGCCTGTGAAGCAGAGTACTGGCAGCACCAATTATGGCTGGAGTGGTGCAGCGACTGGTTATAACCAGCCCTCTGGAGTATTTGGTCATCAAAGTTTTGTGTCTCAGACAGGTGTGTCTGAACAACCCCAACATCACAGCCCAGCAGAGGGTCATGGCTTCAGAAAGGTAATGTCAGCATTTCCTTGCAGCAAACTGTCAACTTGTTAACTTTTTTTTTTATTTTTATTTTTTTTTTTCCAGGT
>KV751328.1:996532-1011568 GCA_001698575.1 Mola mola | reverse complement strand
TTTCTATATCTGTCATTTGTGTTTTCTTCCAATGTGTACTGCTGAAACTATTAATACAGCTTGCAGGAAAAGGCAGTTCCACAAGTGGGGGGGGCTGAAGTCAAACCTGGCAAACGAAAAGCCATCGCTGAGCATTCTTGGTACCTTAAATGGTGTGAAACTCAACTGGGACATGTCCTGAGTTCACTTAAAATTAAAACAAATGAGTCAATTAAACGCAAGGTGGCTGCTCACCCACACTAGCAGTGAAAGCTGTAATGAAGGCACTTGAATCAAACCCTTAAAATGTCCATACTGGGCATGCTGGTACAATTTTTTTTTTTTTTTTTTTAAAAATATAAAAATAAAAGTGCTCAACTTCCCCTGAAACATGGTCAAGTTGTATCATGCAAGGCGCATTAGAGCAATCCTGCCTGCACAGGTAAGCATTGCATATATGCATTTCATTCTAATTTCCTTTGGCAATGTGCACAGACTGTTTTGGCTACAGTAAGTCTTTCAGGTCTAGTTTGGCCAGGAGCCCTTTTCCAAAGTTAACAGTAGGTGCTAATGACAAGAAATTAACTCTACAATTAGTTCCTGCACAGCTCCCATCACCACATGATGCATTACCACTAAGACTGACTCAAGGTATACCATTCTTTAGATTTTCAAATCCGAGTAATTAGCATTAGGTCTCAGGTAGGTGCTACGTTTCATTTAAACAAATCCCAACATGATCTATAGCTTGGTTTGAGCTGTTGCTCAAACAAGTGTGAATCAATAGCCAATTTGTCAATGACATTGCCTGATGTCATTAATGGACAGCAGTCATCCTAATTCATGCAACAAATCACCTCAGAGTCTCCATTGATCTTTAATTAGAAACAGCTGTTAATCACCTTTATGACTCTCCTCAGTGGCACCGTAATGGTTTCTGCAGTGAAGCCCCAGCGGTCCGTTCCAACTAAAGAACTGTCAGCAGAGCGTGTTTATGTCCGGTCCGCCATTAATGGATCTGCTCATGTATTCTAAATGTTTAATATTTTAAGTAAAAATTAAGTGAGATAAGAGAATTTTCATATCTAACCTAAAAATCCTCTTTTCCCTAATATTCTTGCCAGGCATGGGGGACAATGACCCACAGGAGAGAAATGGCTATTACCTCTAGTAAGATTTCTACTTCACACAGCTGTCACAATGCAGATGAACCCATCAAAAAAAAGACCAGTGGCGAGGCACAAAAACGGGGACGGTCTCCCTCAGTGACCCTTCAGCTTTCATAGTCTCCCCTGTTTTTCAACCACTAGCTACATAGTATTAAGACATAAAAGGGGTCAGTCCCCAGATAGCTCCATCCTTTATTCATCCCTGACACCCTCATCTCTGACATGAGCCCTGGCTGTGTTCTGAGCCGCTCTGCGTACACATCGAGAGTATAATTGCACCCTGTTTTCTATTCTGACTAAACGACTGCTTCCAGATTTCGGATTGTGTCGATTATTTGTTTTGTGGCTCATCGCTAACTGTCTTCAGTCTTTATTCTTCTCCATGCTAAAATGAGTTTGAGCGATTGCATATAATACAAATAATTTCAACTGACTGGTTTGAAGCAGTGATCTGAAACATATTGCAGGAAGCACTGCAAAAAAAATTCATACACATTTTGCCATAGGTTGTGATTTTGGCATGTGGCCTCCTCCTGTGGGAGTGAGGGCGGAATCTGGTTTGACTTAGCCATGTGGCAAATCTAGGCCTATACAAACGTGCATTTCAGATATCTGCTGTAAAATCCATTGCCATATGAGCAAATAATTTGCTTGTAAAATTCATAGATCTTCATACTTGAGTGTTAACTCCTTCAAGTGTTTTTACGGCTTCCCTTTAATATAATGAAACAGAAATAAAATCCCATGGGGGCGTTGAACATAAGTTTTATTTACAATCGTTGACATCAGCCTGAGCTCTTTGATGAGATTTTGGCCATTTATTGTCAAATTTACTCATTTATCTGTCTAACCTCACACACTCAATTTGAAGTGCACAAAGAACAGCAAATCCTTTGTCGGCTGAGATTTCTCACATTTGAATGAATACCTTTGTGGTATGAAAACCATATCATTAAGTAGACCACAGAAATAGAGGAGGCATCACATTCCATTAACATGTACAACTGCTTAACTCCTTACTCTCTTTCTTCAAGAATATGCAGGGTATTTACAGACCTGTGTTAAAAATCTACCCCCAGCCATTGAAAACGGCCCAATTGCCTTATGATTAATGCACAATAAAAGAATGTGATGGCTTAAGGAGGCTGCAGGAAAAGCTGCCCAGTGAAAGATAGGTGTATGGCACACACTATAATTAAGCCAGTCTGCACTTGATGAAAGTAGATCACACTGGCGGGCCATGGCTTCACAGCCAGTTTGTTTTTACGACATAATTACAGTCCAAATCAAGTAAGATTTAATATTGCTCACCAGCTAAGCACCTGTCCAATGCCAACAATGACACTGACCCCCCTGAGGCAAGGTGTGAATGTGTGCATTGCAGGGGTGGTGGGCAGATTGGGCGTCAGGAAGCCGACAGGAGAGTAGCTTTGTACCTGTGCCTGCGCCCACCTGGGAGGTCTGACACCAGTGGAATAAAAGCTCCGGAGAGACGGAGGGCAGGGGAGAGAGAATGGAGTCTGAGTGTGAGATTAAAAGGAAGGGAAGGGACAGCGAGGAGAGAAAGTTTAACCATAAGGAAACAATCAGCAGAAGCAGCAGAGGAAGAGGAAACGGAGAACAAAGAAAAAAGATTCAAGTGAGGTTGAGACGGTCAGGGCGTGTGATCATGAAGCTGAAAGAAAAGACAAGGTGCTGACTTAAATATGCACACGCTGAGGGCGTGGCCAGGGTGCAATGATGGATTCATGTTTTTCTTGGCTTTGCCTCTATGGCGAGTTGACAGCCAGTGTTTGGAGGGCTTGTGTAGTCACGATCCACCGAGATAAGTGGAACGATCATTTGAAGCCAAATCAGGGTAAAAGTGACTCACCACAGGTGTGTAAGACCATCACAATTCCCTTCCCTCACTTTGATGACTAAATGTCATTGAGCTGTAGTCCAATGAAGTCTGAATATAGGGAGAAAATTATAGCAGCTCTAAGTTGTCATTTCTGTTTTTGGGACCTTCTGACGCTTGGTGACACGGCTGTGTCGTAAATGACCAAAACCTCCCAGCGAGTGGCTTCTGTGTTTTCCGTCCCTCTGAAAAAAAAATCAGCATTTCCTGTTCTTTAGTTGCACGCTCAACATAACCACAAAGCCCTTGTTCCTCTGGGTCTGATTCTCACAGAAGACAGAGCCTTCCCAAGCCGCAGCCAATGAGTGACCACGCTCGACCACACTGCTCTCTGTCTCCTGACCATCTTCTAAATTGCTCTCCGCGCTCTCCTTCCATCCATCCGTACTTATTTTTTTTTTCTACCCGCCTTTCCCATGAGCAGGCAGCTGGGCCGGATTTACTCTGGTCTCCGTCGCGGGGCGAAGCCCAGTTTGCTCGCTAGGAGGGCAGCATCGTTTGACTGGATACTGGTTAGGTTCAGTAGATTAGTAACTGGATATCCACAGAGAGGCCAGTGGGGCCTGAGCCCTGTGATCCAGCGGAAAGCCAGGTCTCTTCGGTGGCTTTGTGGTTCTGTGTGGCCCTGGACGTGACTCGCAATCCTTGCTGACACCCTGCTTCCCGAGGACATGGTTTTACTCCAAACCATGATTTCCCATCTCCTGCTCTGCGACTCGCTCTCTGAGACTACAGGGCCTCTGCCCAGTTTCTTCTGGTTAAGAAGATACAGGATGTCAACCCTGGTGCTGGAGACCACGTTTCTCCAACAGCACTGGGCACACAAGAGGGGGGCTTCTCCTAAATAACCTTAAAAGCGAGCTTTTCAACCTCACATGTCACATGTGAACTGCACAAGATGGGCTGGTGGCCCAGAAGTTGCCAGAATGAATCTGTTAGCACACACTGTGTGTGGCTTCTGTAGCCATTTTAAAATTTAGACAGTTCTGCATGTGCATATCGTGCTGCCAGAAAAGATTGTGTAACAAGATGCAGGCGGATATAATATGATTTGAAATTGTACAAGACAAATTCCCAGCGCAGCATGTTAGTTTGACAAGACCAAAAATTGTAATGCTATGCAGACTGCATCTTGTAGGTAACTTCCAAATAAACAGCAGAGGTCATCTGACGTATAGTTTTAATAATGTTTTTTTTAAACTTTTGTAATCGTCTGCAGCCATTAGCCATTCAGAGAAGTCAGACAGCCATGCTGCTCCATTTGTTACGTCAGTGCTTTGATAGGATGAGAGCTGTGGGATTGTAACATCCTCTTGACATGCATATTTCTGCTGACCAGAAGGCCACTTCCATTAACATGGCGACCAGATGCAGGCCTTAAGGCACAAAAAGGGACACACACACGCTCACACAATCCGGAAAGTTTTAATAAGATCCTTCCAACAGTCATTAAATCCTCCATCAATGTAATAAATTTGTAATTGTTTGTTTCATTATGGTCAGAATTTTCTGACAATAATTACATTTTTACATCTTATTGTAGTGTTCAGACAGTGAGGCACTTCATGGGTCTTCGTGAGTGTGTGTGTGTGTGTGTGGCAAGAGCTGGCAACCATCAGGAATTCCTCCTGAGTTGACTTTCTCACACAAATGGAGCCTTCTTGTCTTTCTTCACTCTTCTATCTCCCCTCCATTGTTGTGTTTCTTCTCTTTGCTTATACGCTTCCCCTTTGGGCTACCTCACACGCAAACATATACTGTGCGTGAACCATTTCTGTTACCGTATCCAATGGCCCAGAGGCCCAAGCCAGGACAGGTTTGTCTGCTGCGGGCCTGATATCAAGACATACCTGATCAGTCCCCACGCTCATGCCAGGACTCATCTATTTTGCGTGAGTCTGTCAACAGCTACCTTCAGAAATAAGTCCTGAGTTGCATTTTTTCTTTTCTTTTTTTCTTTACAGTGGGGTTGATCTAGCAGTGGAATATTATTTCTCAAAATCTGATCACGATTGAGCTCGTAAAATCTGTCTCTGTCGTGTCCAAGAACCTGTGTTAGTAGTAAAAATATCAACTCAGAGACCTTCAGACTTAAAACCAGAGCCCTCACATCTTCTCTGCAGTTTGTAATGACTGAAAAAATACTGTGGACATTTAAGTGTCAGAGAATATGATTAAATGATGATCTAAACCCCTTGAAATGGTCTTGAATGGAATTAGGAGCATGTTTACCTCCAACATCTTGGCAAATATATTAAATAAAGCGGCACAAACACAATTTCTGCCTTGAGAATGAACCTACTATGTCTCAAGAAAAAAGCAATACAACCTTAAGCAAGATAACGTCAGTGTGAATGCTGTATTTTAGTTTAAATATTTACCGCTAGGCACTATAAAGTAAGAATGCTAGATAAATGTGGTGAATTTCATCTCTTCTCCATTGCAGAGACGCTAAAAGATGATGATAGGAGGTGAGTCTTTGTTTTAAAGCCAACAGTCAACAGTGGCAGTCATTCCTGGTCGTTTACATGTAGGGTCCAACTGAAAAAAAAATGAAATAGGGCTTATTCTTTCACCTGGTGATCACTGTTTATTTAATATAATTTCCGTCTTTGTCTTCCATTGTACAGTTATGGTTATGGACTCTCTCTCCACCTCCCTAAACTTGAATTTAGGGCATTGATATAGGGTATTGATTTCTACACATATCACAATAATATCTGTATCATGAATTCTTTGTTCAATGATAATCTTGTAGCAAAACGTGAGTATTGAGACAGGAATATTCCTATGTAACACAATTAATAGCATATACTGTAAATACATGTTTCTCTCAAGATTTCAATGTAGTTAAAGTGAAAAATGCTGTTATTTTTTTCCCTCAGCCCTGTGCAGAAATGGAAAACATAGATAACTGTTTAGAATTGTCATATATTATCAACATTCAGCAGTTGTGTTTGGGGATATTCGCTGCACGCTAATCGTTGTGCTAGAAGAGAAGATGAAATAATCAGAATGAAAAGTTGCTTCAATCTTAGAGCAATCGCAACATTTATTGAAGTGTTGGCTTTCTTGTATTGATTTTTCAACACATTACAAAAATACATATATCTTCAAAACAGCAGACGTGTACTGTTCTGAAATCACTTTTTTCACAATGATGCACTCCCCCCCAACCCCCACCCCCCCCCAAAAAAAGACCAAGGAAACTATTTTGTACAAAGAGTGTAAGTGAAAGTTGTGAAAAGTGAAATATGAAAATGTATTTAAAATTACAGTTGCAAGTGCTATCACAAGACCTTCAACCAACCATGAGAGAAAACATAATGTTCATGAATGTCTCATAAAGTTGAGGTGGAAAAGCATTCCCATGGTCCCCTGCCGAAGGTTCGTTCCTTTAGGATCATCTCATTCTTTTTTGTTTTTTTCAATCATTTTGTTTTACATCCACGAAGGATAGCTTCACCAAACCATCCTTGTTAGAAAAAAATAATCTGTGATGAACCTGGAATATTACATTTAAAAAAAAAAAATGACTTCCCATACAGTGAACGAGTAATCGTACAGAAACATGAAGATAAAATCCCTCCACCAGGATAATCATACAAAACTGCTATGGCATTCAAAAAACATTTAAAAGAACATTGGAGAAAACAATACTTTTTTTTTTTTTTTTATCATTTAAACACTTACACAGATTATTTCATTAATGGCATACTTCAACACTGTAAACATATTGAGACTGAATGTGTGATTTAGATCTCTGTCGGGCTTCCACTGTTCATTGGTTGAAAGTGATATAATTCAGGGCTGTCTCGCTCAATTTAGCCTTACTCTGGACGTACTGTGCATTTACAACAGTATCTGGATTTTTGTATCCATGCATCAACATGTGTAAGCAAGCTGAAAGCAGCTGTTCAGCCGATCGCACCAACATACATCTCACTGCGTAACTGAATAACTTATGGAGAGGTGCTTCTGGGAGAATTGCATTTGATAAAACGGTATAATCCCAGTTTCTATCAAAACAAAATGGTGCAGACAATAACTGACAATAGGCCACAAAAGCAGATCGCACTTTCAAGTGAAGGCAATTTTGATGATTGCTAACTGCAGTGCCAAAATGAGAGATGTAGTCTCGGTCTCCTTTCATGTGGCTTTGCTGTCTCCCTCCCTCTCACGCTCGCACTGCCTCACTGAGATGGTCCATTATAAGATGTGGCCAGTAGATGTGCATTTGGGTAGCTGAAAAACACACTTTTCATATGCTTCCAATTTCATTTGAATGACTCTTCCCCCCTGGTCAAGGCCTTGCTCTCACTCCCTCCATTCCTTTCACACATTTCTTCATTTCTCAGTTCCCATCTTTCATTTTTCACTATAAGAATAGCCCGTACTCAAGGTCGCCCGGCCATCCCCAGTTGCAGCTGTGCTCTAAATTATCATAACTCATATAACCACTTTTTTTTTGTCTCTCCACCAGATTCATTTCAGGATGAACGATGCAGAAAATAAAAACCGTAATCCCCAAAAGTCACGAACATGCACACTGTCTCAAAATCTCTTACTAGGAGTTAAACCCATATCACTGTGTGAGGCGAATGAACAGGCTTCCTTCTTTAAAGCTGCTCTAATGCATGAATCTGAGCTAGTGAACTGTGAAACGACACCGTAGGAGAGAAGCTTAGAGCACACTGCAGAGGCTACAACACGCACGCCAACACACACTTTGATATGAATTCTATTTGAAACCATTTTGTGGCTCTTAAGGGGACACGAGAAGTCGACCTGTGTCAGCAAGAGATGCCCCGCCCGACACGAGCGGGAGAGAGAGAACGATTTCCCAGCTGTTACAATTGTTGAAGTAGTTTCAGTTTAAAAAATTGCCTTTGAGCAAGCACACATGATGTGGGGGAGTGGGGCGAGGTAATCAAGTGAGTCTCATAAAGCAATAATGAACGGTATAGCTTGACATAGCATATAGTGAGGATGACGCAAGCAGCTGGTCTTCTGATTGTTTAGTTTTAGGACATCTTTCACGTACAGTCGGGACTACTTTTAACATATATTAAAAAAAAAAAAAAGAATATATTTACAAACAATTAACAGGACTGTTCTCCTTCTCACATTGATCACAAGTAGTCTTAACTTATTCAACATATTAAATATGGTGGTTTAATCCTACACTGGGAAAGTACTGAGCATCAGTTAGGGGTATTTCCATCAAGTGCAACCGTTATTTATGTCCCGGCTGAAGTGAGGACAGCAATACAGCAAATGCAATTTAAACTTGCCAATTTTTTAAGGAACAAATTCCACGAATAAATTAAAAGTGACTTATCAGGTCTTTAAGGTAATGTGTCAGATTTTTTTTTAAATCCAACTTGATGTTTTATTGTCAGACTGACATTCAGTGCTTTAGGCCTGTGTGAGGGAATGGATTGTAGTCCGCTGCCGCAGTTAATATAGAAAACAACAATTTATTTACTTTTAAAAGCTAACTGCTTCACACAATTTTACTCTCACATGATAATAAGATTCCTTAAAGGAACGGGGAAAAAAAAAGAAAATTTGCATTAAGAGTGACTTCTTTCCAGTTATCGCATTTTAGAAAAAAAAAAATGTTTTAGCACATTTCAAAACTAACTCCATATGAAATCCCACAAAGATGTACCTGCACATGCCAAATATCATTACAAAAATCCAATAAATACAGAAATTATTGCACAGTAGAAAGGCTCCATGGATTCCTAACTGATAAAATCCTCAGACAATATGCCAAGAAACAGCAAGTTGGGCATTCCAGACAAGTTCTCAATAAAGTTTCCCTTTGTTTATATTCTCAGGTGGCAGGTTTCAGTGACAAGAAAAAAGATGAACATCAATCGGTCTCTTTTTTTTTCTTTTTTTTTTTAAGAGAGAGATTATCCAGCCAAGTCGAATAGCTGAAGAAGTGGTTATAGGGTTTTTGTCTGTGCATATGTGTGTGTATGCATGTGTGTTTGCGTCTATGTATGTGTGTGAGTGTTTGCTCGTGTACAATGTGGACTGTAACTAAGAGTTGCTGGCTCAACCTCTGTCCGCCTGCTCCAGTTTGACCTCGCTGGCCATCAAATGTTCGCCATGCCACTTCTTCATGTGTTTCTCCAGCGTGCTGTAGACACTGAAGGGCATGTGGCAGATGTCGCAGCGGTACACCTCCTTCCCAAACTGCCCATGGGTCTTCATGTGGCGTGTCAGCTTGGAGCTCTGAGCGCAGGCGTAGCTGCACAGGTCGCACTTGTAGGGCCGCTCCCCTGTGTGGCTGCGTCGGTGCACCGTCAGGTTGCTACAGTTCTTGAACACCTTGCCGCAGTACTCGCAGGTGTCATTCCTCCTCTCCTTAGAGCTCGGGGGCCTGCCTGGGCCGGGTCCCCGCAGGAGATGGGGCGTGCTGCTGCCGCTGCGTCCCGAGGCGCTCCCTCCTTCCATCAGCTCCCCAGGAGGGGTGGAGAAGCGGAGGCTTCCCGTCTCTGAGGACGAGTGCTCGGAGGAGGTGGCGAATGGCGACTGACGAGAATCTGTGAATCCCAGGAAGGGTTCTCTGATGAAGTGGCGTGAAGCAGCATAGCCAGCCAGGAGCTGCGAATAGACATTCTCAGGGGAGATAATGGGTATGGTTGGGGGAAGCTCCATCTGTTCCTTCTCTATCTTGATCCTCTTGTTGTTGGAGGGGCTTGGACTGGTGATGGGGGTGGGCCGACGCTGGAACAGGCCGGGGAAGGAGACTGCTTCAGATGCACTCATCCTGCCGTTCATCACGGGCCCATGGTCCTCCTGCTCATGGTGATCTCTGTTCAGCTCCCTTTCATTCTCTCCTCTCTCCAACTCATTCCTCTCCACACTGTCTCCATTGGGTTGTCTCTCTAGGCTTCTCTTGTTGGGGTTCAGTTTAAGATGATTGTCCAGATGGTTGAACGGGTGCATGATACCCACCCCGCCACTGTCACTTACTCTGTCCCTGCTCAGGCGTTTTTCCTCGGGAGACTGTCGAGGGCCATTGTCTCTATTCTGGTTGAACTCCTGTGAGTCGTCACTTAAATTGGAATCTGGCCGACTTCCATTCCTCAGTTCTTCCTCCTCTTCCTCTTCCTCCTCTTCTTCCTCCTCCTCCTCATCCTCCTCCTCCTCATTTTCCACCCCCATCCCTCTTGGATCACCCTCCCTAAGCTTTTCTTCACCTTCTCCTCCCTCCACTCGATTTCCCTGGTCTGGGGAGCCAGTCATGGACCCAGACTTGTTGTGCATATGTGTCTTCATATGCCTCTTAAGCTTGCTGGCCTGAGAACAGGCGTGGTCACATAGATGACACTTGTACGGCCTCTCTCCCGTGTGACTGCGTCTGTGGACGATCAGGTTGCTCTGGAACTTGAAAATCTTTCCACAGAACTCACAGGATTTGGACTTCCCTGGGGTCTGGTTCTGTCCCTGGCTGTCAGGAGGGCTGGAGGAACCTAGTCCCGCCTGAGAGGTCGGTGGCTGCGGGGCGTAGGTGAGGAATGCTGGGGGCTTGGCACCAGGCTGGAAAAGTGTGGGACTCAGCAGACGGTGCATATGCGGCACACGGTTGGGTGAGAGAGGAGGTGTGGGCCCCCCATTATTGGTTGTGTTACCTGCGAGTTCCCTCAGACGTCGAGAGAAATCCATGGAACTAGGCTCCAGTGGAGTCATCCGCATCACCCTCTCAAAGGCACTGGGGTGCTGGGACAGCAGCCCCATCTCTTCGGGGCCAAGCCGCTCTAGAGGGGGTCTAGGGGGAGGTGGAGGGCTTACAAAGGGTGGTGTTGCAGGCAGCCGAGTCTCCAAGTACCCTGGGGGAGGAGGGTGTTCCCTGAGCAGGGGCGCAGCCATGCGGAGAAGGTGGAATGGGTTGTTGGCGTCACCGAGGAAGGTGGGGAGAGGAGAGCGGGGCAGGACATCAGCACACGGGGGTGGAGGCAGAGCCATGCGCGGAGTGAGAGAGCAGTTGCCTGGTTGGTTGTCCAAGTAGATGCGGATGCCATGAGTGTTCTGGGCATGTTGAAGCAGGAACCAGGCACTGGTGAAAGTCTGCTTACAGGTAGTGCAGATGTAGCTGGATGGCTCATCTTTATCTGTGGGCCAAAAGAAAGAAAATTATCACGAACAGTGTAAAATACAAATTATACAAAAAAAAAAAAAAAAAAAAAAAAAAATCATATTATATTATTCATATTCTCCTAAAATGCCTTAATGTTTCTATTTGGGGTACTATGGTACATAGGCTACAACAACTTTGTGTTTATGCCTACCAGTGAAAGTCTTCCATGGGCTTTGTCTGTGTGCGTATGAATTTTTGAGGGGCGTGGATGTCTATAGGCTAATGCAAATGGGAGGTACTGCCCTAAGGCCACAACACATTATGCTAATTCTAATGTCAGCCAGGCTTTAATATACAGATCCATCTCGTCTACTCTGTCATTTCCATATGGAGACAGGGAGGGCAGCAATGGAAAAAAAAAAAGGAAATATGATGGGCAGGGGGGTGGTGGTGACATGTGGCATTAGAGAAAGAGAGGCACACAAAAAGAAAAGACAGGAGAGGTGATGGAGACGATGTGTAAACAGTAAAAGACCCCTCCAGTCTTAACGGCACATCCACGTTAAATAAAGCTCTCCATCACTGGAGTAATATCAAATACAGTAAAGTGATTTGTTGTGGTGGCACGCACACACACACACACACACACACACACACACACACGCACACTCACAACACGTTTGACACTCATTGACAAATTGTGCATTTAAATGGCAGGACTTAATAATGCCAAATGAATCTATCAGTCACTCGCAGCATAGTTGTGTCAGACTGCTTATGGATCATAAAAAGAGTCTCGGTTTGGGGCTCATCTAATTCAACACAGGCTAACAGGAGGCATTTCCCCAGTCCTGTGTTTGCTCGGAGGACATCTGTATCTACTTTATCATCTGCAGCTACCACAAGCGGAGTCGAGTTGGTACAGTGGTCCTCGCTTTGAGCCCACAGGGGGAAAACAAAGACGGAGAGGTTCCTTTTGCCCAAAGTCTTACGTGATCAAAAAAGGCCTAAAGAGTACTGGCTCCCTCAAAGCCACCCATTGTCATGCAATGTAAAACACACAGGCAGACGCAGATCTACGTGCAGCCATATTTTCTAATCACCTTCCTTTTCCCGCCTTCCGTCTCTCTCACAGCGCACCACAGCACACTCAGACACACACTTGCACCGTGCAGAGCAGATGAGCAAACGCTGACGTTGGATCAGTGTCTAGTACAGGAAGTTGATTTGGCGGTGTGTTTCGTTTGGCTTTCCTCAGGGGAGACAGGGTCAGAGAAAGTTAATGAGGGGCTCATTTACTGATTCTGTCTGTTTTTCTCTGCTATTACTGGGGCTCTGGTGTGGCTGTCACTCTCGCTGTTTGTGTGGGGTGGGACATGACCTGATTCGTGCTACTAATGTGTGCATACGCACCGTATGAGCATGTGTGTGCGGACATGTATGTGGATGTAATTTTGTGCTTATGTGATGTGTGTGTGTGTGTGTGTGTTGTGTGTGTGTGTGTGTGTGTGTGTGTGTGTGTGTGGTGAGTGGCGGGCTGCTTGCCCGTGTTTAGTTTGGCTGAGCTTCACACGGCCGCTTGGCAGCAGAGAGCTGGACAGCTTAACAGCTTGGACGGGGAGAAGAGAGCGAGAGAGGGAAGGGAAGAGGAGGAGGAGAGGGGGTAAGAAGAGAGGTGGAGGGACTTTAAGGGGCCAGACGTGCTTGGGCACAAACATGTACACACACACACACACACACAGAAGGGGACATGCACATAGAGGGTATTTACATGCCCCCAGAGACCAAAAAGTGTCTATAGTATAGACTTAGGAGGTGTATAATCACATCAGCACGCAAGGATCAATGTGAAATGAAGACGTGAGTGTAAGCGAGCGACTGGGGATCCCTCTCAGTTTTTCAAATAGCGTGTTTTCTTTCCCTTCAGCACTATTTTGATCTCCACGCTGGGCCTCACTACAAGCTACCTCGCGAACTTCCACCTCACCACCGCTACAGCAATGCATTTGCATCTTCTCACATTTTACACAGCCGTGCCATATGCTGTTTAAGGAAGCGTGGCGGCTAATCGAGAGGCAGCCGACGGCGGCTGATTAATGACGGCCAAGACAAATTTCATCAACCTCCAAAACAATCAAGCAAGTGGGGCAGGGGGGGTAAGGAGGAATACAGAAAGACACATAGACTTAGATTTGGCCTTTAAAATACATGTTTGCATGACTGACAGCTCTCACTGACTTTCACACTGCACCTGCAGTTTGCTCACAAAATGTCAGTTCCACCCACGTTTCTTCTGTTTGCCCATATTATGATCTTCTGGTCTCCAACTGACCCAAAAGTGGGTAAACTCATACCTGCAAACACACCCACTGTCTTCATGTTTTTCCATATGATGACAAGCCGCATGACGCATTCACACGGATGTGCACGTACTGAGTCTCAGACGTCTTCGCTCTGTTGAACACACGCACAGATGCTGGGAGAGTGTGAGTATTGTCGCTGCTTAGTGCTCCAGCCAATAAAAGCCTTGATTAGAAGAATCACGGTTGGCCGTGTCGTGCTTCACTTTGTACAGTCGTCTGCCTGACACGCAGGCAGGGACCTTTCCAGTGCTGACCGCCGAGGTCAGCAACCAGTTAGAATAGTCGCGTTCTCCTCTCCACGCGCTCGCTGATGCTTGGCCTAATCGGCCAATTTACTCCAGCACACCATATGCACGAAGACACACAATGCACTGTCACACACCCACGCACATTGTTCACTGAATGTGACTGAGATAAAAGGTTAAATGGAATGGAGTTCCAGCAGGACCCTGCAACATGGTGTTGCATTATGGATAGATTTTACCAGTTTTTGTCACTTTGCTAGCTATAAATGCTACGGTGTGATGGCACCCTTGAAATCGTGTTAGTATCTGAGTTTTGGGCTGTGTTTCTTCCCAGGTGTCCACCCAGGCAGATATTCCCATGAAAGAGACCAACATGATACAGATCTGAGATCAGATTAAGAGGGTAGGTCTTTGTCCTGTGCAACAAAACAAGGGCTAAGGGCCAGGAGGCTTGGAGGAAGTTATTAAAACACTGGCACATGCGTGGAGCTGAGGTGGGCCAGTAATAATGCTCTCCTTCTCTCCTGGGTTGGTTTTTACTAAACCACCGAGCCAATTAACCCAGTCTTCAGGGACCGAGATCTGAGCTTTACATCAGATTTTATTCTTTCCAGATTGCCTTTTATAGCCATTATTTTGCCTTAAAAAGTACAAACAAAATGCCAGTGAATGAAGGGGAGCCACGGTATTGACTGTTTGCATATGGCCAGTGAAGAAAAGTTGGTGTGAGCATGGCGGGGTTGAAGCACACACTAGGCGTATGGTGCAGGCATGGTGTTTAATTTAGGAATCCACATATGCCATCCCTCCAATCTGAATTTGATTTATATTTTCAAAGCGCATGCTTCTTCCATTTACATGACATTTATATTTAGGGGCTTTTTATCAGATGCTTTAATCCAGAGGGATTTATAATAAGACCTCAGAAGAATAACAAGAATCCACACACTGAGCCTTCAACAAGATGGACAAACTGAAGCTTCTCAGCTGACAGTGAACAGTGAGTGGATGGTAACGAATGTTCACTGATGCCAAATTAACTCTCATAAAGCTCAGGGGAAGAAAAAAAAAAAAAAATCACAATTGAATATAAGCAGCATCTGAACGCCAGCCCTAAAAGTTCTCTGCAAACGTTTGGCACGGACACTTCTGCAGGATGAAACACATTACATCCAGGGAGCGAAGTTTGGAGCATGTGGAACAATGTTTCCATACGGCTGAGAAACAACACCAAACAGGTTGTTAACAAGGAGGTGACCGGGGAGGCAGAAAATATGCTACA
>KV751328.1:963571-981854 GCA_001698575.1 Mola mola | reverse complement strand
ACTGGGAAAAATCTAAATTTCCCCTGAAAACATGCGTGTTAATTTGACGATGTGAATTTGATGGGATCCTTTCCGAGCGACGCTCGAGCAGAAGCCGTGAAACAGTTTTTTCCGTTGGCGCCGGAGTCCTGACCTTACACAACACTCTTAATACCAGCTGCACACTCTGTTCTGTTAGCGAAGGCAGGGTAAGGCCAGGGGCACTCACGTGACAGCCCACCATATACTGTATGGGTTCAGACCTGTCTCCCTTTCTTTGTTTTCTCCTTCCATTTGCTGAGCTAAAAAAGCACACACACAAACCCCACAGGAAAAGTCGGGCAGGATTCACGCTGTCATTGAAAATGAATGACACCAGCAACGTTGCAGATGGTTGCAATCAAAAATTCAAACAACAAGCAGCTTCGCTTAACCCATCCGTTTTTCTCAGCTGCGGCTGCCAAGGAGAGCTGCGACAGTGTGTGTTGTGTAAGGCCAAGCCTGTGTCTTTCATTATCGTATCACCATCTAATCTGTAGCAGTCTCATTTATTTATCATAAATCTTATATTATCAGTCGAAAAGTGAGCAAAATACGGCTCCGCAGCTGACTGTGACTTGTCACTAAATTGCCATAAATGGCTTGAAGCTGTGAGGCATTGACACTCGGGGGATGTAAATCAAATCTGCAAACACTTTTAAGAGATATAATAATAAAGAAGCTTTACGGCGTTTGCCAGACTGATTAAATGTGTTCGGTAATGTTGAAATATAGAAAGAAAACCTGAGAACAAACTGTAAAGCCTGGTTGTAAATCATAAATCGCTCAACACTCCACTCCTGTGAGATTATCGTCCCGTAACCGCAATGTGTGTGTGTGCGTGTGTGTGTGTGTGTGTGTGTGAATATTTAGTGTGGCGTTCGCAGGGCGTACGGTGGGTTTCTCTCTTCGGCGATTGACAGCCATATGGTGCCAATGAAGGCAAAAAACGTGGTGAGTTTCACAAGTAGCATGCCAATTCTGCGGGTAAACAGATATATCGTGAGGCGTTTCCGTGGACGGATGCAGAAAACGCCTCCCCGTGATAATCCCGATAATATATACCTGAGTCCGGACGAGGCCGGCCCGTGATGCTAAACAGCGGCCGCTCAAACATCGACGCGTGGGAAATTCATGAGGATATTGCTTCTCTGTCGTGGATGTGACTCCGAGCCGAATCATTACACGACCGAGGAGCACCCAGAGGGGATGTTTGCTTTAATAAAACAAAGGGTGAACTGCAAACTGAAGGTCAAATTCAACTCAGGGCTGCTTGTTACATGACTTGTCAATGCGTGATGACATACGATTCCACAGGGGTGTGCGCTTTTTCTCAAATTTGCCCACTGTGCTTGTGCAACGTGCACACTCAGTCACTCGTGTGTCCCTCATGATCTCTGGCCTGGCAAGTGCATTTCCAGCACATAGCCTTCCCCTTAAAGAGTCTCCACAAATATGCTGATTTTCAGGTTCCCTGTACTTCCAGGTACCGTCTGACCTATAAGGCCGTGGCTGCAGGGCACCAGGCACCAGGCACCAGGCACCAGGCTGAGTTTACTTGTGCTGAATAACTGCCATGCGGTTGCTAGATGCAGGCACCCTGCGGAAACTTCACGTTAGGACTTGTGTAACGAGATACCTTGCGACCTGCCTTGACAGCTGAAATGCTTTATGGAGAGATCACATTAAAAGTAAAGTCCACTCGATTGTTCTTCTTTCCCCGCCCGCCAAATTTCTGAAGTATTCTCAGACTGTACATATGCAAAGCTCTCATTATGGACTGTGTTGACTCAATCAAATTACAGTTCCCCACAGCTCGCCTCAGATCCTCCAGCCTGAGGTGTGTTCCTGGTCCTCTCCAGAGCCACCCATCTTAAGGAAACAGCCCACAGCAGTGTGTGGCCTGTAGTCAGTGAATGAAATCCATCGCAGACGAGGTATCGTTATTAAGATAGCCTGCGCTGTGGTAAACATAGCTTATATGTAAATACGAGTGCATCCGGGCACACGCTTGTGCATGAACAAACACTTTGTTCTCACAATAGCACGTAAACAGTGGTGAGGCGACCGCTTGTGTTTTGGTCATCTGATCAAAGTCAAGCTGTGGCGTTGACTTTGACCCAATCGCAAAGAAGGAAACAAACAAAATACCTGCAGGTGCGGCTCCTGCTTAACCGTGCACCTGTGCCTCTCCGGTCACTGTCGCTGCCCGAGGCCACAGCTCATCAAGCAGGAGACCGAGAGTATCGTGTGAAAGAACAGGTAGGGCAGGATTCAGGCCCAGGCGACCCAGCTATTTCTCACATCTCAGCTGCACACGCTCTGAGAGCAGCTGCAGCACAACATTCACCTCTGCGTGAATGAGCCAAACGCTTTACGAGGGTCTGCAAGCGCCTCGGCCGAAGGCGCTTGCAGACCCTCGACCCTAACAACTGTGCGAGCGTGTGCAGACGGAGCATCCGGCGACTGAAGACGATCTCCCAAAAATGAGCGATTAAAAGCTCCCGGCAAGAGCAGATGCACCCTGGAGACATCCGAACGCAGCCTCAGATGAGGATAGGGAAATTAAGAAATCTAAGGCCGATCTGTGACAACTAATTGTCAGTCTAATTATGCACGTAGCTGCATTCTGCACGCACAGGTTTCCGCTTGAAGAATATGCTGACCGCGCAAGCAGGTGCTGCGAGGATCTTGTGTGACCGAAGCTGTCAAACAAAGTGGCCTGTGGTCGGAGGGAGAGGAGGCAAATGTTTAACGGTCGGTCCAAATTTGTACCAGGTGCCTAAAGACGAATGAAAATATGAAAAACTGTGAAATTCTCGCAATAATTCAAGCAGGTGGAAATGTTACACGAAACCGCAGCTGCGTTTGGAAAGTCTGTACACACCCCCCACCCACCCTCCAAAAAAACCAACCCAAACGTATGTAGCTCATCTGGGCCTGCACCTTAATAAAACTGGCAGAAGAGCAGAAAGAAGAGAAACTGTCTGATCAATATCCAAGCCTGATCGATGTTTGTCATCGGCCGAGGACGCCATGAGAAACGCGGCGCATCGTTCATGGCAAAGGCCCCGAGTTCGAGGCTCTCTTTGCGCTCAAACTCGCCGTTAATTATTTGGACTGAGGAGGGGGCGGGGGGTGTCAGTGACATGAGGGGGAGAGAAAGGGGCCAAGTGCACGCGATAAGTGATTAGTCTAAATGCTGGATGTGTCGGGTGGGACGAAACCAGCCGAACCCCTTTCGACACAAAACGCATTGGCCAAAGATTACATCATGAACTTCTGCAATGAATTAGCCAGATTAGGCCGCCGTGAAATTGGATTTAGGCAAGGCAGAGCGCCGGGAGATGAAGGTTAGATTGATATAATTGATTCGAAATTGGATTATGCGACTTTTTAATCACATGCCCACACGAAAAAGGGGGGAATTCTTGCCTCACACTTAATCTGCGCCATCTAATCGTAATTTCTGGCGGCAGCTCTGTGAAGTTTTCAACAAGTTCTGACCCTTTGTTTGAAAATATCTTATTAATAAAGTTCAGATCGTGTGTGTGTGTGTGTGTGTGTGTGTGTGTGTGTGTGTGTTTCTCTATTTGAGCGTGACTGCAAAATGAAATTTGAGGTTGGTTTTTTTGTTGTTGTTGTTGTTGTTGTTGTCGTGATGTTTAATTTGCTTTTAGGCCTCTAAGTATTATTAAAAAATAAATTTTAATCTGTAAATGCGTGGTTGAGTGTGTGTGTGCGCGTGTGTGCGTGTGTGTGTGCGTGGCTGATAGAGAGAGGAAAGAAAGGAAGGATATTAAATTAAAAATACGTTATTAATGTACAGGCTGGTGCAACGTCACACAAATAGAGAACTGTTTACAAAACAGGGGGAAATGTCTCACAAAGTGCGCATGAATGTAAACATTTCCACGTTGAAGAGACGAAAAAAAATACAAAATTGTGTTGTGATGAAATGTTGGATTACACGCTCACACACGCGCAACCCACGTGCGTGCACACCAAAGCACACACACACACACACACACACACACACACACACTGGCCCTGTGCAGTTGCAGTAAGATCATTTCTCGGAGTAAAGTCACATAAAGCAGCAAAAGGCGGAAATAAAACTGAAGTGCGGTCATAAAAAAATTAAAAGCTGTAAAACAATAATTAATTTGGCCCTACACGTTTACTCAAATCCTGACAAATTACCATATTTAAAAAAAAACAAACAAATTAGTGCAGCCTTTTCCTCGCGCGGGCACGAGTGTTACCACCTTGTAAAATTATTTTCAGAAAATCACACTTATACTCGGTGAGAGATGGTCCCCTTGTTCGTCGCAGCGCGGAGACGTGTGAGGATCCTACCTCAAAATATACACTTTAAATTGGAAAAAGAATAGAATTGATAATAATAATAATAATAAATGAGAAATCCTTCGCCCCTGCAGACTGAGTGGTATACACCGCGAGAGGCTGTGCAGGAAGGAAACTCACCTTGTACTGTCTCCCTGTGCGTCAACGAAAAGTGCTGCGGGTTCACCTGCTTGCGGCGGGACATTGCCCCGGCATTTACTCTGGCATCGCCCGGTGAACGGCACTTGGAGTCGGCTTGGACCGTGGTGTCGGTCCACGCTGGGTCGCAGGTGAGCAACTTTTCCCTCCCCTAATCCCGCTACTATTCACGGTCTTCGGCTGCAACTTGGACGCGCGCTCGGGAGGCGAGGAGCCGGACCGGAGCGCAACGAGGATGTGAGTCCACAGTGTCCTGCAGCGTCTTCGGAGGAAGCAACACCTGGATTGAGGAAGCCAAAGTGTAGTTTTAAGGAAACAGTTTGGCTACAAGCGGCCGATGAGCTGCTGTGTGCGCAGGTAGGAAACGTTTTGCATTGACCTTTTGCAGATTCAAAAAAAAAAAAAAAAAAAATACAAAATCCTGGACAGCCCACCTCTGAAGCGACCGCGGTGACCGATGAGGTACGGAGCACACTCCACCGGGGACGTGCAACGGCTCTCCCTGCTCCCTTTCCTTCACTCTAACGGTGTGACTGTATCATGTGGGGTCAGGCGGCTGCTCGGATTCCCTACAGTCCTTCCATTCAGCAGTTGTGCGCTAAAATGACCCTTTGGCGCTGACTCCTCCTGCGCGCTTTGGCATGAGTGCGCGGAACGGAGACTCTTGGCTCGGGTGGCTGTAGCCCCGTTGCTTGAGCGAGCGAGCGAGAGAGAGAGAGAGAGAGAGAGAGAGAGAGCAGGCGGGCAGACAAGACACCTCCTCCTTCTCGTCCACTGAGCCGATGTCCGACGTTTCCGATAGTTTCTTACAGAGTCGAGCAGAGAGATGAAAGAGAGGCTCAGTTACAGGAGGACCGCGCGGTTATGTGCGTGTAGCCTGTCTGCAGCCTGTGTTTTGTGTGCGCGCCAGAGGTTGCCTCTGTGGACGACTGGGAGGGGAGGGGAGGAAGGAGGAGTGGAGGTGGGGGGGCTCAAGTTCGTCCGTGACGTTTGCGCGTCAGACACAACAAACGTGAAGGCGGCGGAGGGCGCAAGGAGCCGTCCCGGGGTCAGCGCCGATGGAGCCCGCGGCCGTAAAGTCACTGTCACTCCTCATCCGCCGCTGCGCCCTGCAAAGGCGGCGTCACGCACCGCGCGCCTTCACATCCGTCAGTTCCGCTCCTCATCTTCACTCCAGTCTTTTGTTGCTCCTTCATCCCCCTCAATCACTCCTCGGTGACCGTTCAAACCCCCTTTTCCTCGCACGCAGTGCCAGCAGGGAAATGCCACAGCGGCAAACGGCTGGAACGTCAGGACGACCCACATTTACATTTACATCACCTTCAAACAAGACGCGTCGGTCAGCCAGGGTTCAAAGGTCACCCCTCGTTGGGATAGGTAATAGTTTTATGCCACGGTGACACTGCAGGCTGTGAATGCGATTAGATGGGACTGCCTGAGCCCTGTATAACCCGTGAAACACACCTCTGCCCTCACGCTGAATCAGAGGAGGAGGGAAACACAAGCAGGCTGCACCTTTGTTGTTGGGGGCTAATTTAGACATGTTGTGAGGCAACAGTACCCTCTGTTGGCACAGTCTGGCGGACGCTTGAGGGGGCCAAAAACCCTCACCGTCGCTTTAATGATCTTTTTTTCATTTCTTTTCATCATTTACACAATTCAGAATGCGAGAGGGTCCTCGAAGAGCAGATGGGGTTCACTTAGAGGCATTTAATGGCACTAATGGGCAATCATTGCGCAGGTGATTCACTGTATCCGTTCAGAACAGCGTGTGCACAGGTAAGTGCTCTGTGCAGCTCGGCTTAGGAACGCACTCAAGTTTCCTTTTTTAATGCTGTTGTTTCTTTTTAAATAAACCCGGCCATACAATTAATAGTTGAAATACATTGTTGAATAAAGATATAAAGTGTACTACGGCGGTTTAAAGTTGACATTATTTCCTGGTGGATCAGCAGAGAAGTGTGCAGCCGTAGCAATGCATTTTATAGTCTCCCATTAATAAAACATGGTGGGCAATTTTAAGAGCATTAGAAGTTTGATTGCTTCGGGGCAGGCCTGGGGGACTTTCAGGGTAGTAATTATTTATATAAATGAAATGTCATCTCGGCTCTGGCTCAAGTAGACATAACCTCAGCAGACTCAGCAGAGAAACACCACAGCACAACAGCTCTCTTTCACAGATAGGCCAAGCATGTTGTCAAGCATATTGCTTTGACTGGAGCGCATAAATTCGGCATGTGACATGCCATGAAATATCTTTTTTTTCTATTTTTTTTCTTGTTTTTTTAAGCATGGGGCCAAGAGAGCAACAGCGGCGGCTCACACGGACACGGCGGATGCTGGAGGAAAACATTATCCCGAGTTCACACACTCTCACGCTGTCCCTGCTGGCTCGCGAGCAGCTCCTTGATCCTCACCCATGGGTTTCTCAATAATACATCAATGTCTCCATTATAGCCTGTATCCGATGGCTCCGGGCAAACGCAGCTTAGGCTGGGTTGCGCGGGGCCGCTGTAGCACAAATGCCCTGCTTGTGGACACAGGAAAGGTTTTAAGTCCAAAGTGTTGCCTCTGAGGAGACATGCAGCTCGAGCGGTAAGTGCCACCGCTGGATCGGAGACACCACAGGGCAAGACCTACCCGAGAGATGGGGATATGCCGGGATGACAGTTTTGTCCACCTAACAAGCGATGTTATGTCCACAGCTTCCCGAGGTTATGTCGTATCGTAAACACGAGTGCAGGGATGACTCGCACATCACTGGACAAAAGCTCAACAGCCTTTTATTTGCCATTTTCCGTGTTGCTTCCACCTGCTCCCTCTCAAGTATGCCACAAAAATGGATAAATATCTCGAACACAAAAGTTTGTAAGAATAATATAAGAAAAAATAAAAGCATTTTGGAAGGAGGTGGATACATAATACATGAAGAGTCCAAATTTTAATTTGGGCAACGTAAATGATTCAGTGCTGACCTTTCTGAGAGGAAAGAGCGCAGGAGGGAAATGGCACAAGCTGTCGCTTGTCTGCTCAACAGTTAAAGGGAGCAAAGGTGACAATTGTGATACCAGGAGCTCCTGCTCATGATGACTTTAAAAGAGTGAACGGGTGAATTTTTCATGCCGTAGAATCAAAAATGATTCATAAAAATGAGCCCGAGGATGAGGTTTAAGTCGGGCTCCTGCACATCGGTGGACAAAAGAACTTTACTGGCTTTGATTCTGAGTCACAACCTTCCTCTCGTCCTCCATTTTTCATGTCTCCTCCGTCTGTTCATCCTCATAAATAGACCAATATAAAGTATTTTAGGAGGGACTGCTTGGATAATAATACAGATTTTAGGACAAAAACGTTAAAAAACATTTTGTGTACTTGAGGTTAAGGTTAAAAGGCGTTCAAAGCAGACATTTGGATATGTTTAACCACTACAGGGCTGACATAAACAATTAAAGGTCTACTCCAGGACACCTCATGTTGATATGAATATTGCTCTGGGATTTGCTTATAGTCGGTGCTTCATTATGCAATGTTTAATATTAATAAAGAAAGTACAAGTATATATTATTCATCAGCTGATTTACTGTGGTGGCTGCGTGTGTGTGTGTGTGTGTGTGTGTGTGCGTGTGTGTGTGGACTTGAGTGACAGATTGAGATGCTCCCTTGCTATGGGCAATACAACTAGACAAGGCTCTTACTTTTCCACAGGACACAGCCTGACAATTTCTCACACAGTTAAGAGGATTTGTCCGAACGCGGCTGAATATATAATGCATGCAGGCTCCAAAATTTTAATTTGGACGGAGTAAATGATTCAATGCCGGCTCTTCTCAGAAGCGAGGGCGGGAGGGGAAGTGGGAGAGGGCAGACGATGTTACATGCAGTCTGCACTCGCCCTGTAACAGTTAAAGCGAGCAAAGCTTGCGGCAGCAAGCTCTTGTTCGCATCACATTTTAAAAGAGTGAAGTGAGAGAAGGAGGAATAAAATTAGTTTTGCTTTAAGCAGTAGTTGTAAGATGTCACCTGTAACTAAAAATAGGAAAAAAAAAAAACATTACATGGTATTATTATTATTATATCGTTATTTTGGGCAAATTGATTTAATTTAATGAGACAAAAGAAAATTCATGCTTAAAAATCTCAATTTAATGGCACAATTGAATAATTACCTACACTAAGTGAAGCAATATTTGAATGATGGTTTGGATCAGTTTTTAATTATGACTTAACTTTAACTCTCTAACTATTATTTATTATGTGCAACAGTATATATATATATATGTTCTCTGTAGCTATCATTTTACGTGAGCAGTGAAGCTTCACGTAACTGTAAAAAATTTGTATGCCATCATAAGTATTAAGTCGTGTGTGTTTGTGGGTGTGTGTGTGCGGGCGTGCATGTATTTGTCTTTCTCTGCTGCTGGAGTTAATCTGGTGCATTATTGTCACTGGGTAGTACCACAAATGTGAGATTAAGGCTTTGTTTTCATGATCCGTTATGGACATGCCATTTTTGCTAATGTTTATAGATGTATTTGTAGATAGAGTATAGGGTATCTGTTGCCCCCTGTTTAATTATGGAACCTTTCCTCCCTTATTAACAAACACTTCACATTACATTGTTTCTCACTTGATGTCATAGAGCAAAAGAATTTTTGCATGATTGTTTTCTTTGGGCTGATGCTATTTGTGAAATTGACTTTTTATTCAGATGAATGATAGATACTGCGCAAATCAACTGAAGTGTCCAGTCAAATCAAATCATTGTCTGTATTGTATATGCCAAAAAAAGTCCATAAGTAATTCTTTGTCTCCCTCTAGTGGGTATTATTGGGAACAACATATTTTATCACGCGTAAATAGAAATGAGATTTTTTTTTTTCATATGTTCTATATGTCATGATAGGGAGCGTGTCAAAAAATATGGTCTGCAATCAGAGTTCGAATAATTCAGAAAGATACGACCGATATTTTAGCCACAGCTAACCTGTGTCAGATGCTCTGCGTAATGACGTCTGCTAGCGCGTCTCTGACGTAATTTATTAATGGCGGTGCGCTTACAATGGGGACTATGGATGGTTAGTGGTTAGCCGACTTCTCGTGAATCGTTGCGGAATACTCGTACAGCTGCCTGTGTTGGGTGATTTAATCCGACGGCTACATGTTAAAGGTAAGAGACTTGTTTAATTTCAGACGGACGGACAAAAACCGAGGCGAATTCTGACGGAATGCGATTCAACGTCAGCGGCGCTAAGTTTGTTAGCCTAGCCGCGGCTGCTAGCGAGTGACGCTTAACGTTAGCTGGCGGTCAACTGTGGCCGACTACGTCTCCAAGTTTAATTAATATTCAGCCTTTCAGAGTATCTAACCGACCTCACCTGTGTGTTTATTAGCGTACACATTACAGACTGATGGTCATGCATTAGTGTTTGTTTCGTGACGTCAGCTCCACGAGGCTCACTTTTAAGTCCTCGTCAACGCCGACGGTAGCTTAGCTTATTAATCGCTAATGAGTGATTGACAATTTCGTTATGCTAAATCAAGGAAAAAAACCTACTTATCTGGTGTTTTTGACAGCCGTGTCAGTGTATTCATTCTCATGCATGTATATCTACTGCGATCGTGTCGTAATTATTGAATCAGTAAGATGGACGATGCCATGAGGAACTGTGATTCTAATGTCAGGCGTTTAGGGCTTTACAATACATATAAGTACAATTGATATAAATATGCACGTGTGCTCTGTGTGTTATACTTTGAAAGCTGAACATTCTGGCTAATTATTAGATCCAATATTGGAGAATTGAATAATTATTTGCCACCTGACTGTAATGTGGTAGAAGTATTCGGAAGCAGAAGTTGGTGTGAAGTGAAGCACAAGTATCTCCAAATTGTACTGATGTACAGTACTTGAGAGTAAATATGCTAAGCTACATTCATCACAGGTTGATAGTTGCAGGTTGTCAGAGTGTGATGTATTTCTCCTAAAATGATTGTATTGAACTATAAAAAATGGCTTGTGAGCTAATTATAGTTAATTATCCTCAGTTAGTGTAACTGAGAATCATCTCATTGTATTTGCTTAAGCTTCAGGATCATCACGTGTTGCCAAACACATGAAACTAGACCCTTCATGTTGCAGACAGAAGCAGGGACAAACCTTGTGATAGGGATGAAAGTCGTAACATGATCCATCCTAGCCTAGCTTTTATTTTGGGACTACAACATTGAAAATCTGTCAGTTTGCTAAATGTTCCAGCACTGTTAGTACTCCGGAGAGGTTGCTTCTCCTGTCTTCGACACTAGTTATCAGTACAGTAAATGTGTCTCCTGTTTGTGCATTGTAACTTAGTCCAGCGTAGCGGGTCCGTCCACTGTTGCCTCTCCTCAGCCAATGAAGGACCCCAAAGAGAACTTGTCCAGCCAAGATATTCTGGACCACATCAAGCCATGCTGGTACTGGGACAAGAAGGATTTAGCCCACACCCCATCTCAGTCCGAAGGTCTGGACCCTGGCACAGAGGCCCGGTATCGGAGAGAAGGAGCCCGCTTCATATTCGACGTGGGGACCAGACTTGGCCTGTATCCTTGTTTGATTGATCAATTTTAACACTGCAGTAACTGTATAGACATGCTTGTATGCAAGAAGCGACATGATTTATTTTCCTAGAATTTATTTCTTATCAGCTGAAGAACTGGAAAACTTGCAAATTTCTGTAAATGGCTTCTATGATGTCCTTAACTTTCATCAGACACTATGACACGCTGGCTACTGGCATCATATATTTCCACCGCTTCTACATGTTTCACTCCTTCAAGCAGTTCCCCAGATACGTACGTTCAGTTGATTATCGTTCTTACTTTTTCCTCTGTTCCTATAAGTGGATCGGTCGTGTGTATTTGATGGTGGACTTCATGTCTCAACAGGTGACGAGTGCCTGCTGTCTTTTCTTGGCGGGGAAAGTGGAGGAGACCCCAAAGAAATGTAAAGACATCATCAAAACAGCCCGCAGCCTACTAAATGATGTGCAGTTTGCCCAGTTTGGAGATGATCCGAAGGTGCTGTTTTTTTGTTTTTTTTTTAATTCTTAACTGTTCTACTCTATTACACCTTGTCATCTTATTCAGAGAAGTTTTTCTTCTGTTACTGAGTGAAGAAAAGACAGTAGTCATCGCCTAAGAAACATATCTACAGAGCTGTGCCATATCAGAACTCTTAAAGTAAAACTTTACTAGTACGCGTACAATGTATGCTGTTATTATAACAAACAACCAGTGTAAGTTCACACTGAGACCACCATTTTAGCAAGCTCAGGAAAGCTTTTTGAAGAACATTAACCAGTAAAGGACTTGTGACACTAACAGTTCTCACTATTCAATAGTATCAGGATTGATTGTGTCATTTTGGCTAAAAACCCATATTAATGTTTGATTGGTTGTTTGATGTTAGTTTTTCATTCTACCTTTAACACTTTCTGTGTTTGAATGAAAGTCCAAAAATGGGTGTACAAAAATGTACACCCTTGACAAATTGCCATTTCATTGCAGGGCAAACAACCATTCAAACCTATAGGAAATTTAAAGTGACCAATAAACCTAACCCCCTTTTTACATGATTTTGGACTGTGGGAGGAAGCTGGAGTCCTTAAAAATAATTTTTCTGAGTAATAGAATATAGTGTGTGATGCAAGTACACATGACTGAAATTACTGAAAATGCCCTCCCCCTAGTATAGCAATATGTATTCACCACATATTTTCTCTATAAGTAGCTGGGTGATTTTTACATGAAGAAGCAACCGGGACATAATTGGAGAAAAATGATATGGCTTCATTAAGTTTTGGTAAAAGTAATATGGTAATATTGGCAGGCTTAATTGAGCAGGCTAAATTTTGAATTTATCCAAACAAAAGAATTCCACCCGTATTTAGAAGTAGAGGTGGTGACTACATCCAGCTACACAGAACTAGTATAAGGATAACAAGCTAATATTACCAGTGCAGATGCATACTCCAGAAAAATAATGCCTATTGATAATAAAACAGTCTGATCATAACTGTCCAGCAAGAATTGGAGACCATGGTGCACTTTTCAGCCCCTTCAGTGTTGCAGTTTCCCCCAACTTCCAAAAGCCATGATTATGTTGACTCTTACAATGTCTTGCATTGTCCGTTTTCCTTTTGCCAAAACTCCATTAGCCTTTCTTTTTTGCGAGTTGTTTTAAGAACAGTGGCACGCTGAAATTGCGCCTGTGCTTTCTCTGTCATTCTAGAACTATGAGCAGCAACTCGGTATCGTTATTAATATATTCACCTAGTTTAGTGACGGGCCACGGACATGTGTAAGTTTGCATCGGTGGAGTTCATGCACGTCAAGCTGGTCAAGGAGGGCGGGACAAGCAGACAGGCAACCAATCATAGCACATGACTCTGATGAAATGATTGGTCGTATTTATTATGGAGATAACAGGGCTACAAACACTGCATTTTTTTTCCCACAAATTTTGCTTGTTATTTAGTACATTAATAACTGTCTGGCTGTTGAGGGATTTTCTAGCAATGGTGTCTCTGGACACCTTACTAACCTCACACACTTAATCTAACGACCTTAAGTTAATGACTATAGAATACACTGGTTCTCTTTTTTAGGGCTACTACTGTGTGTTGAAGATGTGATTAGAGGCTTTATTTTCCTTTTTTTTTTTTTTGCAATAATGCAGGTTCCCCTGAAATTTAGCACACACTTAACACATTAAAACTGTTTAACTCCTCAGCATTCTCACCAGCAGAAATATTTATGGTATCTGTATTTTTTCCGAACAGGAAGAGGTGATGGTGTTGGAGAGAATTCTGCTCCAGACTATCAAATTTGACCTGCAAGTGGAGCACCCTTACATGTTCCTGCTGCGCTATGTAAAGCAACTCAAAGGTTAGATGGCAGAAGTATTGCCTCAGATCCACACCGATTGTGATACTTGATTGGCTCCCTGTATCTGAAAAGCTTATGGATCTTTTTCTTTTTGTTAAAGGGGAAAAGAATAAAGTGTGTAAGGTGCTACAGATGGCATGGACATTTGTCAATGACAGGTAAGGCACATCCAGGTCTGAGCACAATTACTACTAGTAATTACTTCATCAGTATGTCATATGACATAATATTTCACATAGTGCACACATTAACATTGAGTGCAATAGCTTTGCATTGACTTTGCATGATATGAGTGCTTGTGTGTTGTGGCAGTTTTTTCGTTCTGTATACAAATCAATGCTTGTGAGTCTTTGCCGTTACGGTTCAGTGCAAACAGAGGGGGCGGCCTCATGGCGAGTGAACTGGTTGTTGTGTGTGTGCTCCACCCATGATTCAGCCAGCCGGCTTACATATGCCTTTGATACCTCCAAGGCAGATCAGAGGTCCAACGAAACTGACCTCCCCAAGCCGCCTCGGTACCGAATATATAGACGGCGAATCAGGGAAAAAAGGGTCTATTGTCATGTCCATGTTGCATATGCGTGCTTAGGCTCATCCATGAGCAACCTTGCCGTGTCGAAACACACCTCTTCAACCGTGCCAGGGCCAATGAAGCGTGCCGCGCTTAACCCCAGTAAAGTTCGCCTACACTAGTCAAACAATCCAGAGTTTGTGAGTCAAGTGGGTTTGGGCACAGTACGGATGGTCTAGTTTCAGTTCACCCTAAGTCTCCATCCATTAACTTGCGGTCCAGTAAAGATGTGCACAGGATTTACGGTCTTGGTGATTTAAGATTCATTCACAAAACTAACGTCACCAGTTCAAATCAAGTGAAAGGACCCCTGGTTGTAAAATGAAAATTCAGTCATTTTCTACTCACTCCCATGACAACGGGAACATTTCTGGATCTTCACAACAATATTGGAGGACTGTCCAGAACAAGTAGATGGGGAAATGTCTTAAAGTTTAGCAGAGCGACTGAAGAAATACACTAATAAGGCTACATACACCTCCTCTGCCTTATTAACCAGGGTCAGTGTTTTGCCAATGCCTGGGGAATTCACTGGTTGTCATGGTGTTTGTAATTTTGTTTAGTGCAATTTTTATATTTCACTTGTTTTGTCATTTGTAAATTGCATACATACATTTGTTTTTTAAGCACCTGTTCCTGGCTTTCTTTTGGCCAGAGATTCAGTAGATAGTGACTGAAATTTCTTTGTTTTTTGGTGAACTGTTGAGCAGTGGCTCTGAGAGTTCATCACACTGTAATTTAAGAAAACGTACCCAGAAAACATCAGCAAATCAAAAGAAGGGGTTCACAAATTTGACATGTTCACAGCATTAACAGAAACGCTTTAAAGTGAGAAAAGGAACCACATGCTTTAATATGCCAGTGGCAGAGGGAATCGGTGGGAGCGCTTCTTTGTGTTGGTGGTTCCCTTTTGATTTTAATCTGTGCCACTTGCAGATATGTTTGTGTTTGACGGGTTGTTTATTGGTTTTCTTAAGTTTGAGGGTATTGGTACTCTCAGGGCCACTGTATCAATGCCTTCAGAAAGATACTATGAGAATTTGAAAGAATTTTCCTCTTGGCTGTGGACACTTACTGAAGCCTGTGGTCTGTGTTCCTGGCAGCCTGTGCACCATGCTGTCTCTGCAGTGGGAACCAGAGATTATTGCTGTAGCCGTTATGTACCTGGCCGGCCGCCTTTGTAAGTTTGACATCCAGGAGTGGACAACCAAGCAGTCTTCCCGCCGCTGGTGGGAGCAGTTTGTCCAGGACGTCCCAGTTGAGCTCCTAGAGGGTCGGTTCTCCTCTACAAGTTATACTTGCTGCTTTCCCCCCTGATAATGGTTTCATATGGTTTCAGTTGAAAAACATCTGGTTGTCTTCTAGACATCTGCCACCAGATCCTGGACCTGTACTCCCATGGAAAGAAGCCCATCTCTCAGCAAATTCAGGAGAAGGAGCGTGTTCCTGCTCCTCCTGCCCCGGCTCCTCCTGTCCCACAGGGACAACCACCGGCCACCAACCCTCCTCCCCCACCGCCAAAGAAGACCCCTCCGCAGGGAAGCAGCCCTGCACGTCAGCTCAAACGCTTGCACGTGAGTGGATACTTGGATGTGCGATCACTTAAAAGTCCCTTGGTCTTTTTTAAAAAAAAAAAAAAAAGTTTACCTCAAAGCAAGAATTATTTATGTCCATTTTTCTGTTTATTTCAGACATCCCCAAAAGATGAACCAAAGGCTCCAGGTAAGACTTTTGTTAAACTTTAAACAGGCAAATGTATGTGAAGTGTAAAGCAGCTGAAATCTTGTAAACATCTTTTAATCTACTTAAACAACGTCCCAGGAGGTTTGCTAGGTAAACTGACGTGAATCTGGAGCTATTACAAGATTGGAATTCAGTTGGTAACTGAACTGCAATATACTTAAGAATCTAGAAGATGGAATCCATAGTTCAAAAGGTCTTTAATACCCTTTATGTACATAAAAGGCTCAACTCATCATCAGAGAAATTCGCAGGTCACAACGGCACCATAGAGGACAAAATAAGGGAAAAATGGCAAAGAATATTACTGAAAAAGTCTCAGAAAAAGCTGAATATTTCAAAAAGTATAAAAGATAGAAAAAGGAATACGAGACACACATGTTAAAGAGCTGACCATTCTGATAGTTGAATGGCTCCAATAGGTGAACGAATGTAGAAGGGTTCAGTTGAGGTGGAAAAATAATAACTAAGAGAGCATTCAGAGAGAGTAGATGTCCATCAAGGTGGCCAAACAATCCTCCCACGAAGCAGTAGACCTGTAAATTTTACTCACAGCATAATGTTTGTGTCATCATTTTGATGGTGTAAACATGCAGTTTATTATTCTAATTATTACCTTGACTTGAAGTACAGAGCAGAGCAAAATGTGTGCTTGTTTACGTGGGCGGCAACCACCTATTGGACCTACTGTCCCGTTGGACACGGCTTCCCTTCTGCTCCCCTTTCCTCAAAATGGTGACTGGCAGTACGTTACTGTTCGGCTCGGTGTCAAAAGGACACTAGAACTCTTCTGATAATTTCTCCAGTGTGCGTAACATGAAAGACGCGAAAGACATCAAAGAAGGGTCTCAGGGCGCCATAGAGGAAAAAATCTGAGAAAAATTGACCCTATCTGCTAGATCCACATCAAGTGATTATTCCCATTTCCCACCTCTCCTAAAAATGTCATCACAGTTAGTCCATCTTTTTGACCTATCCTGTTAAACAAACGACTGAATAAACAACCTCCATTGCTTGGTAGAGTTTCTAAAGATCAAGATGACAATAATTAGTATTTTCTTAGCAAGTTATTAGTTTTTTGATGGTTCTTTTTAATTTACAGAGCAACTCGGCTCAAAGATTCCTCGACTCGAGAGCCCCATGCCGCCTCTGCCCACATCGCAGCCTCCCCCAGGTAAGAGATACCCACCGCCTTCCTGCCATCTTCATTCGTGTGGAGGTTGGTGACTTAGGCTACGTTCACGCTGCAGGCAAAAGTGGCCCAAATCTGACTTTTTTGCCCGTATGTGACCCGTATCTGAACAGCACAAATCCAATGGGTTTTTTTCAAATCAGACCCAGGCCACTTTCATATGTGGTCCTAGAGTTTTTTGCAATGTGACCTCAAGTCAGAACGGTCACGTCGCATTTCATCCGACTTTTACGTCATTGAAATGCGACAGACATCACAATTCTGTCGGACCCGGCAAGATCAAACGTAAGCAATGGACAAAACAAACATGGCCGATACCGCTGATGGAGCTCGTCAGTGGAATCAAAGTGAGGTTTTGGACTTTATTAGTATTTTGGGTGACAATTCTTGGTCATAATTTTGTTGGCTCCGATTACACGACAGCTTCCAAATTGTTACACACATGCTGACATGAGTAGCATCCATATTTACGTCGGTAAACGCAGCGTGCTGCGTGTGATGTCACGTCTTCTTTTGTGCACGGGGGGCACTTCAGGGCCGTAGACTGGTCCTATTTAAATTATAATGTGAACAATTACGCGAAATAACTAAGAATTTCAGGAAAAAAAAACCCCGAATTGAGCATTAAGACCTGCAGAGTGAACATAGCCTTAGAGCATACAGTAGGTGTGTGCTGGCACCCTCTGACCACCCCACCGTCTCATTGCTTGTGCAAACAAGTCGGCTCGTGATGAGCAGCCAGGACCCCCCGCCTGGGACCCGAGCTTAGAAAGAAACCCAGAGCATTCAGTCCCCTCAGTTTGACTACATGATCGGTAACTCATCCGAACGTCACATTTTCCAACATACTTTGGGGAACCTTCTAACCAGACCAACTGGATCAGTGTTTGGGCCTGATAATGAGACGTCCTGTGGCTGAAGCTGGCAGTCAAGCTCCAGCTGTGTGCTCGCTGTCTGGGGATGGAGAGGTAGTCTGCCATCACGGTAGCCTGAGTAGCATCGTGCTTCTCAGGGGGGGAATACGATGACTAACTTTTCTATTTTTGTTCTCTTGTGTTTTATAAGACCGCAAAGCCCTGGTCCCAGCCCCTCCAGCCGAAGCCGAACCAGGAAGTGAAGCAGCTCCTCCTCCCCCTCATGCTCCGCCTCCTCATCAGCAGCCCCCTCCCCTGCCCCATCGCCCTCCTCCACCGCCGCCCTCCAACTACATCATGTCCACCACCAGCTCCTACATGTCTGGAGAAGGCTTCCAGAGCCTGCAGTCCATGATGAAGACGGAAGGCCCCTCCTACGCGCCCATGCCACCCAGCTACGCCCCCCCAATACCGCCG
>KV751328.1:922277-954099 GCA_001698575.1 Mola mola | reverse complement strand
ACATGTTACCCCCACATGGTGGCGGTATTAACAAAAAATGTCAAAATGCCCGGATATTTCATTTCCGAGGCTGGCTATGAGAAAAATCACGGACAAGCGTGAATTTGGTTGTTGTTTTAAATAAAGGTTGTCGATCCTTCGAATGCACCGGCAAGAGTTTTTTCTCTCCTGCGAATTATTAGGCATCAGTGCAGATACATTTTTGGTATCATAAAATTGCTTCTTTTGATATTTTAAATATTTTCTTAACAAAACAAGTTAAAAATGAGACGCTCTCCTAAGCAGTATGCGATCTAAAAATTGATCGCGCTGATTTAAATTTCGGAGCTAAAAGGATCAGTGAATCAGTTATTAAAGCTACAAGTTGGATTCCATTCACAAATTCAAGGCTACTTTTTTATTTATTTATTTTTTTTTTTAACTGTTTTTGATAAATAGGAGCTGTGTTGATCCAAAAAAAAAAACCCAAAAAAACCAATCAGCTGGGCTTTTAATTTCTACGATAAATCACGCGTGTCTACTTGCAAGTTCCTTTGGAAATATGCATATAAAAGAAAAACAACACAAAAACCAACATTCGACCGAGGCCACATTTGTTGAAGATTACATAACCATCTTATTGTTAAACACAAACATATTTCCCGCAGACTAAAGTCTGTTTCTTCTAGTTTAAGGTCACGGTGACGATTTGTGTTGGCATCTTCTTTCCACGCAGCCCCTCTGAAGTGGACTTTGAAGTCGACTGTAAAAGGAAAAACACGTAAATCACCGTCGCCTCCTTTCGATGGGGCCTTTTTTTGCGGGTTGAGACTGTTGTGTGAAATGAGTAAACACTTCGTGCTAACGTCAGGGACGGGTTTTGGGTTTTTTTAGTTTATTTTGATCGCGCAGGAAAGAAACAGATTTAGACAGTTGAGAAAAACAGCTCCGGGGAGCGTTTACTGTTCATACATCCGAACGTTCGGGGACGACTTGCTGCATAAACAGGCCTGATTTAGAGCGTGTGCATGTGTGCGAATCTTTCCGTCTCTCTTGCTCGTTTGTTTTCCCCTACTGTATTATGCTACAAAACGCTACGCTGCTGCTGCCATTTTCCCAGTTGAGGCGTTCTGCTGTAAATAGGAACTATCCACACTGACGGCGGCGCAACGAGCCGAATGCCATCAAACGTCACGTCGGCGGGGGGGAAGTGTCAATATCACGACCTTGTTTCACATCAACCCACTCGGGGAAATTAAATGACAGCGGACGAGTGTCCGGATAATTTGCAGTTTATCCTTCGTCCTGCGGGGACGAGCCTCCTGACGGGGTCAAGGTTCACGGGCGTTACTTTCCGCAGGAGGCAGCTCTGGCCTGCCAGCGTAAAAGCTGCAGGCAGCATGAAGAGCAGACGGTCCGCGCCTCGAGCCCGCTCTGTGATTAAAACACAATATTGATTTCCACGCAGGGAAGGTTGATAGCGTAGCCCCACTCTGACCTTCCTTAAGCAGTCAGAAAACAATTACCCAGCCTCTCCTCCCAAGACGCCCGCAGGGTCGAGGGGTGCCAGTGGATTGTAGAGGATTATTACTTTCATAGTGGGATTCAGCTCAAACAGGCTCCAGGGAGGAGAAGAGGGAAGTCTGACTCATTTTCAGTCTCTGTCTCTCCCTGTTCCTCCTCCTCCTCCTCCTCTCTTTCTTTTCCAGTATGTCTCATCTCCTCCTTCTGCCCTGACTCCCACCCTTCACTCAGTCTTTCAGCTTCCTTTCCTGTCATGTGTAGGAGAGAGTACGATGCCTGTTGAGGTGAGACACCGGCTCCCTTCAATCAAACGAGCGTGTGAGCAATCAAGCCCTTTTTCTAGCCATAGAGGTGTTGCATGAGTGCTGACCTTTGGCTGTGTGAGTGGGTGTGCCTCCGTGTCTTTACAGAACGCGGCCTCTCATGTGGTTACATGTGTGTGTGCGTGCGTGTCCTGGGTACTGACCACGTGCATGGCGTCCTGGCGCTGGGGCAGCGAGGACAGCTGGGACTCTGAGTGGTAGAGGGTCATTCCCTTCCGCAGGGCCCGCAGGTCACCTGGGTTGCACTGCTGAGCACCAAAACAAACACACAACAAAAAGCAGATGATGTGAAACTTCGGTGGGATTTGCTGATAATTTGAGATTTAAGCGGTTTTCTTTTTTCATCATTGCTGTCTGTGTTTTTGCAATTGCTGTCACACTCGTAAAATAACCAGGATTTGAGAAGAACAATATCAATGGACCAGGATTAACAATGATACAGTGATGAAGGATCGCTGAGGCTGATAATGTTAGAATATTTATCTAATCCCGTGACAACTTGTTTACCGTGCATGCATAAGATGAGCAGCCATTTCTGATAAGGATCCTTTAAATAAGAATTGCGGACATCTTCCAGTTAAACTATGATATTTTTAGTGCCCCCTAGTGGACAAACAATGTAACAGATACACCGTTTCTGCACTACCTCACACAGCATTTGGTACTGCTGCACCTTCTGCAATTATGGACCAATAATCAGCCAAAAAAACATCAGCTTTGGCATCGTACAGTTAATAACAGATGATGACTCAGTTTATCGCTCCAATGGTGCGATAACAGGGGAACAACAAACTTGTGTCATCAAAGCAGATGATGATTACAACCATTCAGCGCGGACCTTAAAATACAGCTTTAAAAGTCCTTTTTGCACATTTGCAAAGTGTCTTTATTTGAATGATCAGATCCTAGCGCATCTCAAAATTTGAATTTTGAGATTTTTTTTTCCCTTCAGTTATTAAAGGAGGTGATGGTTTCATATATTCTGAGCTCACTTTACTGTCTTGGTTACAATCATGTTGGCCTACAGCTAAAAAATGATTTAAACAACAGTCAAAATATAAGCGTTAAAGAAGGCATAATTATCTAAATTATAACCAATATTTTACATTTACTTGTAATGAATATAGAATAAATAAAGGTTTTTCCAATTGAATTATGAAAACTTTTCCACGATATTCTACTTTTTGTTCTGCACATGTATGACTAAATCCTGCAGATTTGTGTTTTGTTTTTTTTTAAATTGATAAAAATCTGTGGTTCTATGATGAATTCTGAGATGGGCCTTAAGTACCAATTAGTATGAATCACATCTGGATATCAGTGCCACTATCAGGCCCTACAGAAAACACCCGAATATCAAAACTATTTTAAATAATCTGCTATTGTCTGATAGTGATCAGATACTCGTCAGGCTCGAGTGTATATCAAGATCCCCAGTGATTCATTAACATAGATGACACATGCACCTGCCCTCTCATCATTATGCCACTGCTCCCAGCACTTCGCAGGATTTTTATTTGTTCTGGCTCACTACGTAAATGGCACTTCAGCGCACTACAGGCTGTATCAGGTTGTGTTGTCATCCAGGGCCATTATGCTGGAGGTGGATTTGGATTTGTCCTCATTAGCAGTCAGCCAAAGACCACTGGTTCCTGGGGGCGGCAACCAGCCTCGCTTCTCTGTAGGCGGGGGGGCATGACAACACCGCCGTTCCTTATGATATTTCTCATGTCACGACCAGCGTTCCCTCCGCGCCGGGCGCAGCGTGTGAACACACGTGGTGCCTGCCAGCACTCCGGCAATAAAAAGCCTAATGAGCTGTGGTTGTGCGTCTGTGAATGTGTGGACATTGTGCTGTGTTGTCTCTGACACACACACACACACACACACAGACACACACACACACACACAGGTGCACAGTCACATACACGGTTTGCACACGCACAAATCTAGAATCAGCATTCCCCTCGTCCTCTGTCCTTCCATATTCCCCCTCTCTTCTCAGGATCCCGCTAGCGTTCATCTAACCTTTCACAATCCGTCCCTCGGCGCTATTCATCCTGCGGGGATCCAAATCCAAGCCCTCTATTCTACACCGTCTCTAACATCTTTGTGTCATTTCTCCAGGCTCGGTGTCTCTCAGCAAGCTCTTCCCAAAATGTCACATCTGGAGGAGTCACGAAAACACACAATCCACAAAAAGCGACACATCCTGCAAGGTTATTTCTCTTATGCTGTGTTGTGGTTTATAAACCAACACAGGTTTGCTGAGTTGACCTTGACCCCCCCCGCAGGACCAACAAAGCCATTATTCTGCCAGACAGCTGGGGACAGTTGACCCTCTGCAGTCTCCTCAGCTAAAACTCGAGGCCCTCCATCTCTCCATCCATTACAGCGTTGTTGATGCTGACAGGGGGAAGCAGTGGACATCTCGCATCCTCTCTCTTTGAGTTATGAGGGGCAAAGGGGTGGGTGGGGGGGGATACATGCTTGGGCGACATAATTTAGTAAATACAGACGAGCATCAGTCTGATCTTTCCTAATACTTCCTGACCATAGTTAAAATGCTGCTTACTTCCACTGACGATGTTATTTTTAAGTTCTTTCAAACTACTTGGTGGGCATTATTTTGCAGCCTAATAGAGCTTCTCGATCAAGAACACAGACTCTGATTGGTCAACATGCTCTACTCATGCCTGCTTTTTGGAGAAGAACCCAGGGTTGTCATTTTCTGGCCGCGTTAAAACAGAGCAGGGTCATCTGTGGGGCGAAGATGCAGTTTTTACACTTCCAACCACTCTAAAAATTATGAAAGGGACATTTGTAAAACCGATAAACAAAACCCGGAGTGCAAATAAAGTCAATTATGACTCTTTATATTACTTTATATTACATAATCTTTGAGGGACAAACACTACCACATATTTAGTAGGCCATTACTCCCTTGCTAATAAAATATAGTAATATGCTCGCATCACTATAAACACGTTGCATTTATGATGAGTTACAACCAACACTGTTACTACCAATGATACTAATGAAGGTTCTGTTCCATTTGGGTCAAATAGAGCCAATCTGCCGCTCTTGTGTCCGTTGTGCCATTAAAGCCGGACCGGTATGAAATTTTTGGAACAACACCGACATTGGGGAGAAAACAGTTCCAATAACAATATATCGGCCAATAGATGCTAATTTCTTGCAATGATTTGACAGCCTCAAAAGAGGCTAACAAACATTTGTTACAAGGACATGCAACAGAGGCAAAATATTTTACAGGTCTGTGTCTTAAATGACAGCACTGCACTGAAACTGTGACTCTCACTGGAAATGTGATCATTCTAAATAATCCAATGCATCATTTTCAAACATAGTGTTCTTTAAAACCAATATAATAGGTCGGGATCTACCCGCCATGGAAAGGGTTCATGGAGAACATATCTAAGACCACTTTTACCGTGTTCTTGTCTTCAAAAGTCAGCCAGAGGCAGCATTTAGAACACACACTCGGAGACATCGTTGGCTTAATTAGCGAGCCAGCTAGAGCTTGTGGCCATCGTTTGAAAAACCTGCTTCTGCCTTAAATCCGCCACATATTTTAATTATGAACTGCACTATACGAAAGCTCATACACCATAGCAACAGTAACTAAACCACGTCTCAATTCGTCCGTTTCAGCCAATTTGATATCTCGGTCTATAAATCATTGTTGTAATTTCACATTAGCCTCCACTGGACTCTACTTCAGTTGAAAGACAAGGGACAGACCAAGCGGGAGAGGAGGCAAAGAGCAGACTGCCGGCACGTAACTTGGCATGTCTGAGAAAGAGTAAGGGTGCGAGCACACACCTGTTCTTCTCATTCTGCACACACCTGCACCATGTAGGTCGCTGTTAATATTTACTGCGGGACCTCATTGTTAACTCCCTCCCCTCTCCCTTCAGTACAGTGAAATCCCTCAGCCGAGTTGGCTTGGAGGGTCAACATTCCAGCGATAAGAGGCTATTGTTTCTTTCAGCCTCCGTATAACTTCCCCTGGGCCCGTTTCATAACACAGGAAGTTAGGCAATATGTCCGCTGGGGCGAGTAATCCATTGTAACAACTCCACCTGCTAAGTTATTGCATAAGAATCTAATTAAATCACAAAATCCAACTTTTTTTTTTTCCCATTATTTACCAGCGAGCACTTTTAATTTATTGCCCATTATACAACTTATTGGAAAGCAAAGTTCTTTCATGATACAGCCATCAAGATGTGTTTTTTTTTGAACTGCAGACAGACATTCCCTCCTTCAGATGCCCTCACCGACAGTTGCAGGCCATGCATTATAGATACATGTGGATCTACCTGAGAATCACCCGCATCTTTAATAATTCAGCCCACCAGACGTCTTGACAAGCCAGGATGAGCGTGTATCATTTGTGCACCAAAAGCGCAATGTAGCGTTCATTCACCTTGGTTTCCTGGTACCAGACAGTGACCGCATTGTGTAAATCAGCTCAGAGGACAAAAATAAAAGATTCAGGCCACATACAACAGGGCCACTTGTGCTCATTCATGAGGACAGCATGCTAGCAGCGCGTAACAAGGACTGGACACAGAAGCAACAGCTTGACATGGTAATGCAGTATCATTTCTTTTTGTGTGCGGATTGCAGCCACAATGCACAATCATCACTGTGTCGCCTTTGATTTAAAATAACGGTGACATAATGCATAATCCAGCGTGTGATTTTAGCAAACCAACGTTCTGCAAGCTAAGAGGGCATGACATGGCGCATCCATCGAATGTGACGGTTTACTTATGGTCGAACATAACATGCACTACCCCGGTTGTATTGTGATTGAACTCGTCCTCTGCTCAGAAGGGAACTTTTTTCATTGTTTGTTACTTTACTTTGTTACTTTATTTTTCATTGTAATGTTACAGGAAACTGCTGTAAAGTCAGCAATCCGAAACACATGTGCAAAAAAACAACAAAAACAACATACAGTATATGGTCCAATGTTCAGAGCTATTTGGCATAACTGCAGCTAAGCTATTATGCATTTAAATGTGCACAGTGTATTTCAGAATAAGTATTTCCTGGGATTACGATTCTCTCTGACCAATCAGTGGTCTTTCTGCCCCCTTTTTAGAGTTTGCCTCAGCTCGCTTGGAACCTCAATCAAGCTGGTACTAAAAATCATGCTCGGTAACAAAAATCTTCCAGTGTGCTAAATGAAGTTAGCCAGCTGCCCTCTGTAGCTATATATTAAGCAGACAGACATGATAATGGGTTTAATAAAATCTCTTGGCAAGCAAGTAAATAAGCAACTTTAAGCCAAAGAGTGTCACCTAGACATTTTACCTTTTAATTGCACTGACACTGAATGCATTGCATTGTGCAAGCGTTGCTTTTATTGTGTCCATCCTCTGCCTCTGAGAAAGTGCGAAGCTCCCAAGTCCCACCACCAAAAACAGAGGAGGGTGAAAAAGCAACCAAAGGCCCAGCAGAAGAGTCAACCAGAAATGACATTTCAGAGAGTTACCTTCATCGTCTGTATCTGTGATAAACTATACCGGTTATGAGCCTAGGGAGAAAAACATAATAGTGTATTGGTTTATCATTGCATTATTGCTCATTGGGAGGCATTATAAGTTAATACTCTGATCATTGGCAAAACAACGTCTCATATTTGGCAAGATTAAATTAACAGGTCATCTACAAAACACAGTCATTCCAAATTAAAAACTAAAGAAAAAAAACTTGAACGTGAACAGGGACTTTTATTGGACCCTTTGAAGTGGCATCGTGTTAGAGGTCTTGACTGCTGTGAGACGATGTGGAACAGCTAATTGTGGGGTTCGGGGCTAATTATGAGGCTCATTTGTGTCAGTGGTTCCTCAGCCTACACTATCTGCCTACAGATGAGTCTGCTGGAGTACGACTGGAGAAGGAGAAATCACTTTAAAAAAAAGAAGAATAAAGGCTTCGAATCAAAAGGCCATTTAAACTGTGAAATTCCAACTCTGACTGCCTGCAGCCTGACTTGCATTCAAAACGAACAGAACCAAACCACATGTAAGAGCGCGATGAATGAACATTTATTAATAAGTAATGAGCAATGACTTTGAGTGTTACCCAACTCGATCCCCCGAACATGACAAATTAATATGTTCTGGTTATAAATTTCACTGTCTGCGTGGATCTCAGCAGACTGACGTTTGAACTCCCGTTGAACAACGCCAGAAATCCACCCTTCCACCCACCTCCACTCACTTGGCTCCTCCATCATCCAAATTTGAGGGAAGTCAGAGCAAAGTCAACCTTGGGAGAAATGCTTTACTCTGTCGCCATCGCTTAATGCCTCGTTCCTGCTCTCATCTCTCCTTCAAGGTTCGCCTCGGGGCTAACATCTCTGCTCGCTACTGAGGTTTACTGACTCCCCATGAATTAAACATGGGTAAACACACTCGGCAACTAACAGGCAGGCAGTTGTGAGGTTGGTGGCTTCACAGAGAATCAAGCAACCGCTTTATCTCATCGCAGCAGCCTATATTAGATTTTGAGTGAGTTGGACAGTTGAGGGTAGAAGTTCAAGTATCACTGACTGAGCTACTAGTGCACTTTACCTGTGCAGAGTCTCAGTGTGTTATTGTGTGTGTGTGTGTGTGTGTGTGTGTGTGCGTGCGTGTGTGTGTGCGTGTGTTCCACACCTGTGACAGAAGCTTATTGTTGTCGTCCTCAAGGATCCGCACTTTCGTCTCCAGCTGCCTGATGTAGTTGGAGGAGGAATCTGGAGGGTAGATAGAGAAGAAAGGAGGGAAAGGAGAAGCAATTAGCATTTCAAAGACCTCCGACAGAAAGCAGGCAGGCACAGCCACTGGAGCAGAAGGACCACATAGAGCGTAAAAGGTTGCTGTGCACTTTGAGAGACCCTGATGGTCATTCTCCAAACTATGGGTTTGGTTAACTACTTCAAACTAAAATAATTCTTTGGAAACGAAGAAACGGCGTGCAGGGTCTATTAGCGCTGATCGTTTCAGTGCTTGTTACAAATTATATATATGATATTTTGTGCAGCAACATCTTATACCTTTAAATGCTCCAAATAGCAATATCTTATTACATAAATTCTAAATAAATATTGCACTCTGGTAACAAGAATAATTAATATCAATTGACACTTCAGCACACACAAGTCTGCTTTTGTTTGACGTGTGTAGGCAAATTTTACTTTGGGAACATGCTTTGGAGTTGAAATGGGCGAAAAAAATGCAATATGTCGCAATCTCTGGCGATTCCCACCCCTACATTTTTATGAGTTTTACAAGAATCACCTGGTTATTGAGAAACCCCACCCACACTTGGAAAAGTGCTAACTACAAGTAATTCTGTTAATCCATCTGCCATGTATAGTGCTGAGTACAAAAAGTCAACACATGTTTAAAAAAAAAAACAAACAAAAAAACTAGCTGCAGCCTGATGTCAAGGGGTCAAGGACTGACTGTCCCCACCCAGATTAGCAGTGCCATACCTACCTTTTGACCTCATACGTGTCTGGGGCCATTTCCCAGTTTGGCACGCATTCTCCTGCGCCACTCACTCACAGTGAAACAGACAGACACTCATGTTAAATTAGATGAGATGTGCTGCAAAAACTGCCTCTGTGCGTCATACGACCGACAAACAATGCAACTGCGGCCTAATTGCTCCACGGAGATTCCGACAACTGTTGTTCATCCAGATAAAGCAGCATTCAACATGAATCGACTGCTGAGTTCAAACCAGGGACAGGGGCTGTGTGAAGAGTGGAAGTGCAGTTTGACTCAGTAGGTGGCACAGAGCCTGTTATCTAAAAAGCAGTGTTTAATTTACAGCGAGATCAAAGCCGAAGTACGCCCAGGAAGCAAATGCCGGCAACTCATTGGGAGCGCTGCGCCACACACACGGCTTTTATTTCCATTTGTTTTCCGAGTGAAGTACAGAGAGAGATGGAGAGCGGAGAGGTAGATATAACAAAGCCAACGGGGAGGCTGCTGATGAAAATGCTGCACTGAGATGTAGATGAGAAGTCACAGATGTTGGGTAATGCACACACAAAATCCCAGCTGGTTGCTTCTGACCTTTGCTTGTTGATACTGAACTGATCCTAACCAGGCTTGGCAACTAGGGGGCGCTATTCTGCAGAAATCCAAGCATCAAAAGAACGCTCAGTGGCAACCTGGATTCCACAGATATGCAGGAACACACATGCGGACACAGAAGTACCTGTACACTTGTGTCACACACAAGACGTCTTGGACATTATTAGTGGTTCCATCATCAACATGTGCAGCTGGATTTCTACTGGATGTAGGACTGCATGAATGATTGTTGACTACAGAGGGCAAAAAAGAAGCTTTTTTTTTAAATTCAGAAACACAATGTGCTCTCTCACTTCAGTATCGGTCCAAATTCTCCAACCAGACAGAGTCTGGCGTACATGCAGAAAGTTGCTTCTTTCAGTTCAGGTTTTTGAAATTTATCCATTTGTGACAGCACAGTCCTCAGAAAAACTAAACAAATCTTATAATTGTACTACCAAATCCTTACACATGCACCAAACAGATCCTTTTTCCAGGCCCTGAGAGCAAGCAGACGTAAATAGGTGGAGGATCTATATCCAGTAACTCGACTTTTTAGGAGGGCCTGTGCAGACAATGCTGTCAGTTGGCTGGTTAGATGGGGTTTGGAGGAGGAGGCTGCAGTGGTCAGAGCTGCTAATCCTCCCTTCCTGCCTTGTGACCCTCTAATCTGGATTCATCTGCTGGCCTGACCTGCGGCGAGATCTCAAGCCGATTAGGATGAAGGTCTTTCAGCCTTCAGTCCCCACCAGCGCACTCAAACAACAAAGAAAGAAGCCTCATGCAGAGGGGGAAGACCGAAAAATGAATAATTATTGCTTTGACTCCCCCCTCTGCGCTGTGTATATTCAGATTACCAACAGAGATTAAGATCTTGTTACCAGTAATCCAATAAATTCCGAAATCATTGGGCTGTCTGATTTATATTCTACCTCTCTGGAATTAATTCAAAAAAATTAGGACAATAAATCAAAGACAGGTGTTGATATGTAGCTCAGGTGTGCTGTTTTTGGGTTTTAGTGAGGAATTTGATGCGCTATACGGAGGTCATGTTGGATCTCAGAGCGCATCACTTCACCATCACACGTGACACACTAAAGTGGTCCTACTTCAATATGCGCAGATCTGGCGTGGGAACATTCACAGGAGCACGCAGCGTGCACAAAAAAACCATCGACACCTCCCCCCATGAGCTGCAGGGATCAGCGGGGGGAATCCAGCCGTCACCCTCTCTTTAACACCCGGCTCCAGAGAGTCAGCCTGCTGGGAGATGGGGTCTGGCAATTAAAGTGAATCCGCAGCCACTCCTCCACGCTTTTATCCCCCCACCTCCCCATGCCTCTGGCTTTGCACGCTCTCCTCCTTGAGGAAAAGCTACAGATCATACACGGATGGCATAAACGAGCAAAAATAATTACTCCTTCAAAACTCTACTCTGCATCCAGTGATTTACACACAACAGGCACCCGGGGAGAGGCCACTATTACTTATGTATTACCCGAATGCGCTCTGGAAAGTGGATAAAGATACTTCAAAGGGAACGAGTTACCGACTAAGCAGTGCACAACACAGACGGAGGGGAAATCTTGTCCTTACACTGCACGAGAAAGCTACTTTACCCCTGCACAACTGTTTTTTAGCCGGTGAATCGAGATCACGTGAGGATTCTTAACGTGAGAATGTGCATGTGTGCTTGTGCCTGCGTGGGACAGGAAGGTGATGCAGACAGTGAGCCGGTCCGTCCCCCCCTCTCTGCATGTCACTTTGTATCACGCCAATGCCGCTGTGACCCACTTCCAGCAGCCACTCCCTCCCTCACCGCGCTCCCCTCCCAGTTTTCCCCTCTTTTTGTTTTTATTACGTCCCTGCACTTTGGCTTCTCTGCCCATTTGTGTTTATTTTCCACACTTGAAAAGTGTGAAACTATTTTGGAGACTGGAGCACTGGTCAGCTGCACTTTTATTGGCGGGGGGCAGGGGGTTGTGTTCTCATCAATTTAACAGAATGACAGCCAAGCTCACCAGAACCTGGTGCAATCCACTAAAAGGTCATGACCTCAACTGGTTCTTCTTTGTGTCATAGTGTGCTCCAAACACCCCGTCCCCATCTGTTCTCCACAGCTCACTTTGCTTCTGCACCAGTTACTCAGCACCGCATTGTTGTAGGTTTTTTTCCTGTTTAGTTTTAGGGCTACTTGAAATGAAGCATAACTACCCACCCAAGCCAAAAATGTTAGTACAACTACTGTGAAATAAGGTGTTGTGTTGTGTTGTTAACTGGGAAACATGCGAGCAGTGTGTCTTTACAAGTCTGCATCGTATTTACTCTTGAAAACTATGGTTTTCAAACCCAAGTTTAACATCCAATACGTTTTTTTTCAAGAGCCTGACTTGTTGTCAGTAGACTGAGTTTGTTTCATTGCCTTGGATGGGGGTTCATCTACAAAGCCAACCCGCTTTCATGCTTTGTCACGGCCCGTCGTGGCTGCTGAAGGCCCTTGGGCGTCCGTGGCTGATGCTCCAAGGGAGTATTCACATTTGGTCCAGTCACTTCAGACTGTACTGAAGCATGACTGTGCCCCCAGTATGCTCCCTGCATGGATTTACATCATCAGGAAGCATCCAAAAAGACAGTCACAGGTTTTCCCCAACGACTTCAAGTTCTTTTGAGTTTTATAGAATTGCTTCTGCATATTTGTTTCAGCCCAAATTTTGACAAGCCAATGACCTCCATATATTAACACTGTGAAACCTTTCCTGCCATTGTTGTGGTTTTAAAGAGGTTACACATCATATCCACGTGGCATACCCATACTTGTGCTGGTGTATGAGCAACCGTACTTTGCCAAAGCACGCCTCTTCCAACTGTGCAAGGGCCAAGTGAGCATATACCACGCTGGAACACAGTATCACTAGTCAGCTCACACTAGTCAATCAGACTGGATTTTGTGGGTCAAATGTGCTTCAGCACTGTGGAGATGACCTAGTGTGATTGTCCTCAAGCCTTCCCTTTAGCGTCACGGGACGACAGCCACGGAAGCACAAGTTTTATATTAGTTTGCTAAACAGCAGTGATATTTTGTTAAGTTTGGACACAAAAAACACATTGTTGGGTTTAGGAAATGGCTTCCAACTTTTGGTTTCAAATGGGACGTGAACTCTGTGTAGTTTTCTGGGTGAAAGTTTTGTGCGTCACCCCCACTCAACTCCGACCTCCTCCCCTCTCTGCACTTCTGCACTTTGGAATCATGACATTTTTCTGAAACTACCGCGGACATCTTTGCATCGTTTCGACATCAAATCCCTTTGCGTTTTACCTTGACGCCAAAGGGTGTGCATTCTCCGTTTGGGTGTGCCGCAAAAGGTCTGTGAAAAGATGTCGCTAACTGACAAGCTCGGCATAAGAACAGAACGGTGAAGCATGACTGTGATAAAGCTGCAAAGCTTGCAAATGTTCCTTGAGTGGATTTTGTTTGGTCCAATCTGCGTCGACTGGCGTGTATTCAAGTGTAAGCACCTCAACAAGAAATAAATACTGAACAGGTTGAGATTCTCTTCTGTCACTTCCTCTTTATATTTTTCAACTTCAATATGGGTTTGGTGAGTTTACTTGAAGGTCAAGCAAGCAATGTATCTTTCAAAGTCTGGCCACTATTAACAGCCTAAAAGGAAGCAAAAGAGAAAAATGCGGAGCCAGGTGTGGCTGTAAACGGTGCTGTGCAAAAGGGGATTCCTAAAATTAGATTACACGTGTAAGAATTTACACTGGGCATTTATCTGATATTGACATCTACTGTATTGTTACAAGTCAACGCTGTTGACCTTGAGGTTTTAGCTACATTGAAGTAACTTTGGTAGAATCTTATGGTTAAAAAAGGGGCAGGCTTCCCTTATGTGCTCCAGTCAGATCTCACGGTCCATAGAAGCCTGCAGTGAATTGAAATCCCTCTGCTTTTATTATTCCTGGCTTGGCTCCGGCTTTCATCTCCTACTCACAGCTGTATGGCAGTGTTTTTGTGCAGAGACATGGATATTCTCTCTCAGTGATGTCTGTATGTGTGTGCGGAGTCTGAATGAGTGCTTATGTGAAGCATCTGTAAGATAGGGAACGCGTGTGGGTTGCATGAGTATCTAAGGTGACTGCGGTTGTGTGTATGTGTAAGGGAGGGGATTTTTTAAGCCCATCTGTTATAATATGTGTGTGTATGTGTGCTCAAATGCAGGAGGTTGGGTCAATTGCCTCAAGATGTTGAAGACGGAGGGGAAACAGTATAAACAGTCTGCTTCTCCTTTCTTTCCCTGAACCAACACCCAAATCAAAGTGCAGTGAGAAACTTGAACTTGATGGTTACAGAAAGTTACAATTTTTCAAACAGATAATGTCTCGGTTAAGCACAAAATAGCTTCAGACAAAAAAAAAAAAAAAAAGAATTTTAATGTAAAAACTGAAAAACTAAAAAAAAAGGAATGGATAAAAATGGAGGGGTTTGAGAGAAGAAAGCAAAAAAGGAGAGGTGCCACTGCAGCTTGTCAGATCTTGTGCCGGATCAATTTTGACTGCTAGCTTGTATTCATTAACCACCTCCGGGTACCCAACTCTCCTCTCCCCTCCGGGGTTAGGAGGGGGGTTCAATGATTACTTAGCCAGTAAACGACACTACTATGAAGATCCCAGTGTAAAGCTTCAAGTTGCTCCTTTTATCAACAATCCCAAACCCAACCAAGATATTCCACTCAAAACAGTAAATTGTATTGTTAACAAATTAATTATTGAAACAATTAACTGATTATGATTCATGCGAGATTCTGTCAATTACCCACCCACTGTGCTAACACTACAACCAGCTCTGACTTTATAGTAACTTCTTAAACAATGGATTACACAAAAAACTAAGCAAAGGCAGGATTCACTTTTTTAAGTTGATTTAACAATAATTTCATGAGGTGGTTGAAAATGCAACATCCTGCCGACTCCCTTGAATAAGAGAACCAAGTAAAACATCATGCCTCACTTTTACCAGAGAAAAGGCCGAGGACTAACGAAAGAGTTTGGGAAACGTAACACCCACTCGGTTCGACAGGCATACGCACCCCTCAAAGTGAAACAATAAAAGGCAGGGGTGTGCTGCTAACTTGTGACTTAATTCAGTGCAGTAACATTCTGGATCCACTCCGCACAGTTTGGTACCTCCACAACCGAAACAGTGGAGTTAGCACATACAGTGCTGCTCGCCTCTGGAGGTGCACTAAGCCTAGTTGGAGGGGCACGGTAATGTTTGCATCTGGTATTAGGGGTTGACAAAGAAAGAAGCTTTTTAAACCACTCATTACACTTTTCCCTCGTATTTTTGGCTTTGGGAAGGTGACAAAAAGCGAACGACCTTTCAACCCAAGTATCTCTCCTACTACTTTGCCATGCGCCATTCAGTTCCTCGGCTACAGTACGTGAACGATTGGACAACCACTGTTTGAAGTGGGTGTTTTGGCTTACTACTTTTTCTGTTTCCCTCTTATGGTCCCTTCACAGTAGGCTGAATATATCAGCTCAATCCAGAGAAGAGCTGCGGAATGTTACGTGCATACGTGAGTGTACATGCGAGCTAATGCACTTGTGATTGTACTTGCAACCAAATTTATGTGTCTGTGTGAACTGTGTACGTGCGTATTGGCCAGCGTGTGTGTGCCTCCTCTGCATTGCTGCCCATTGCTCAGTCATAGCCAGGGCAAGCCGACCACAAGAACAGAAACAAACACGTTAAGTGGGAAGCCATGCTGCATTAATGAGGGGGATGGCAGGACCTGGCAACCCAAGCACGTAGACCACAGGGCCCTGGAAGGCCTTCAAAGGCTCGACTGGCTCATCAGCTGGCAGGGAGCTAACCCCATCTGACAAGACATGGCACCCGCTCTAAGAGTCGGGGGGAGAGTGCCTCACGTCCCCATGCACTCACTGGTGTGTGTGTAGACATGTTTTTCATGTGCATGTCACCGTTTCTATGTGTCTGTGTGTGTGTGTGTGTGTGTCTCCCTGCACGCGATAACAGCACAGTATTATTTCACGCTTGAGTAGAGGCGACCCATGCTGAGGGGCTAGTGCGAAAGTTCAAGTGCCAAATAGATCACACTTTAAAAAGGGCTGCTTGTGCATATCAACAACTCTTAAACACTGATCAGGTGAAACCGGCTTGTTTTTAATAATTTGCCACTTGTCAACAGTGAGGCCAATTAGGGCTCGCCAAGATCCATTCAGCACTTACGCTCTTTCCTCACTGACATGAAGTAACAGACAATACGAGATATCGTCTCTGTCAAATATGTAATTGATAGAAAAGATTTCGCCTTGAGTTTTAAGTAACAAATATTTGATACATGCCAGTATCATAGATTTGCAACGCCCTGTTTGTTCCTGTAGAGAAAACAAGCCTGCCGATTTGCTGTGGGTGGACTTTGTCCGCAAACAGTCACTGAATATACACGTTGTGTGTTAACTGCTAAACAGTAATACTTCAGGCATGACCAGTGTTTTTTTTTTTTATACTCATCTTAGCGTTATATTTTCTAGCATAAAACAAATAAATAAAACAAATAAAAATTTCAGCTAAGTATTAAGTTGATAACCATTTAAATTCAAACAGAAAATCAATGGACAAAATAATTTACAAAAATCTTATTTAGTTTAATTTCTTGCTCTCAACTGTAAAATTTGTGGATGTTTCATATAAGATAGCAGGAAAATGTTTTATAAAAAACGGGAATCTGAAAAGACCTGAATTTATTCGTGGTTTTTCTGGTGTAAATGGCCTTAAAAATTAAATTATATTATAATATTTTAATATTGATTGATATTAATTGTTACTTAGAGCCCCAAACTAAAACCAAAGTTTTTCAGTCTAACAAGTCAAACACAACTATCCTTAAAGGGACTCTTTTACTACCCTGTACCAATTAGTTGAGTAAAATCTTGCACTGTCTTCTATGAAAATGCAGGTTGAATTCCTGGATTCTTTGAAGGGTTTTTAGTTCCCTGAGAAACTTCCTGCAGTGCAAGTGCCCCACAAATGATGTTCCAGCTCCCCAACAAGACAATGAAAGGACTTAGAACCCAGTATAAGTGTATAATTTCTCTCCATCTACTATGAAAATATTCCGTATTTGTCCAGAGGAGTAGAGTGCAAACACAGCGCAAATGAGACATGTGCTTACATCTACACAAGCCTCACTTCCTCTTACATTTCCAGACATAAATCAATCTGTCAGGATAAAACAAGGGAGTTGATGAATAATCAGTATTGACTTAATCTAATTACACCCACTAATCACAGCATGTTATGTATGTAATTACACCCACTTGTGTCCTTTGGGTCAGCTGGGGCTCTTTAATGTTTCAAAAGTTGTTCATGTTTATTGAGAGGAAATTGAAGACCAGCGTAAATCTCTCATAGCTAGTTATTGACTGATCTCTCAGCATACTGGGAGGAAAAGAGAGAGGAAGGGACAAGTTTATTTAGAGGTACTGAGGCAGGCAGAAACAGACGCACATCCTGTCCTGCAAAGGGATGCCCCCCCTCCTCTGTCTCCTCAGCTTGTCATCAGCACCCTCGCAGGGTTGGCGGACGCCTTCGCATGCCCGCAGCTGTGTGCAAACGCCTGAAAATGTGTCTGTGTCCGTGTGATATGTGATTATGTAAGTGTAAATGTGATTTATGCAAGTTGACTCATTGTGTGAACTTTGTGTATGGGGGTTATATTGGGCTTCTTGATTATAATATATCAATCAAACATGGGTGCGACAGCTTATTAATGTCGCAGATGATCAGGGCTGGTGCCCTTTGCCCTTAATCTTTTGATTAGGCTAGAAGAATAGCAATCTGGCAGCCAATTGGATTTAATCCCATGAAATCAAAGCGGTTTATTTGGTCCATAACGTGATGTGGTCATAATTACTGACAATGTGTGTGTGGTGGCTACTCACTATAAAACAAAACAGAGATTAGTGACATTTGGAGATGGATCAGCTGTTGTTTGTCTAAGAGAACCAGTTGTATAGATTATATTATGTTAACTGTTCTTCACTATCTTTCAACTCTGTGTTAAGACCCAAACTCTGAGAATGTTTGCAATGGATTACGGTTTGACTTCAGTGCCAATAATGGCACTGAGTGAGCCTGAGTTTCTTTGTAGAAACACATTAGATTGGATTCCATAAAAGCCATCTTGGTGTGCACAAAGAGTAAATAATATTTTCTGCACAGGATTTTCTGATTCAAAGAAGACAAAAACCTTCTTATCAACTGACACTCATGGCCCCTGACACTGAAAGCCAAGGGTCATAACTCTTGAATGATTCAGGGATGGGCCACTACAATTGTCTAGATCAGTCAACCAGCTTGATTTTTTGCTTGCATAGAGGAACATGGTGGCATGTTACTGGGAAATTACTATGCTACAACACGTTTTATCTTGTTTGTTATAAATGGGAGTGCACCCAATTGCACAATCCCTTCTGTTTGAATAAATTTTAGTGACATACAGCCAATTGATTGAGATGATTACATGTGGTCATTACATGTACACTGGCAGCAGAAATTTCTTGTAGGTTACATTGGAGTTAAAGCAAGCGTTTCAAAAAAATATTTAGACAATTAAAACAGTAATTCCACTTCAAAGATACACAGATATTTGGCCTATTAAATTTTGGACAATATCAACATGATAACCCTTACCCCTGAAAGGCTTTGCTGAAAATGCTTAAAGAGACAGTTTACTTTACCTTGCACAACCCACAACTCCCAGAGATGTGTAAACAAACACCAGAGGCCATTGTGGGTAGAGCACTTCCTCCCGGAGTCCATGGCCCTCTTTAACCTCATCCCTCCTCCCGTTACCACGGTTTCACCACCGCAAACCCCATGGCAACCTCATTTGCATTTATCTGCATGCCGCCCCATTCCTTTAAAATACCGTCTGACTGACTGCTGAGCTGGCAAAGGTTGTGCGTATGTAAGCAGAGTCTCCCAGCTTGCAGTTAGATGGTAAATACAGAGAATGTCCTCCAAAAAGTATACCCCTGAAACCCCTTTATTAACAGCCTTTTGAAAACCCCGTCTGCCATATGTGGGTTCTTATGGAATCTGCAAAGCAGGCCCTTATTCCAATCCAGTGGAAATAACCTTTTCTTTCCAGTGACATCATCTAGTGGTCCCATTACTGTTTACGTGAATAATTACTGCGTCTGATTTAATACTAATGCAAATCCAAGGGACCAGAGGCAGCAGACAAGCTCCAACTTGTGACTACATAATCCAAATGGTGACGAAACCTAGGTCTGGCACAGATCCAAACAAAGCATGAGAACATGCGCTAAATCCCCAAAACTGCTCTGTAAAAGAACCCTGGTAAGGAAAATCCTTTACTGTACTTTCAAGAACATGTTTATTTGCTGGAGAGTAACCAATTTGATTGACTGAAGTGGATCTGGGAAACAAAACCCCATCCATTGAGCAATGTCATTTGGAGCGTTACCAAGTACAAACCCAGCACTCATGGACAAAAGATTTCTCAGAAGGGCTATCAGCACAGTAATTGCCACAAAGAGAAACAAATCTTACATAAGGGCTGTCCAGAAAAACACTCATCTCATCCCAACCACAGCTAAAATTGGATTGATGTTGGACTGGAATTCCGTAGCCTTTGAATCACCCCGACAGCAGCATTTCGAAACATGCTAAAACTGAGAGAAGGCAACAGCGCTTATTCTCTGCAGTCACAGAGAAAGAAGCCATTAGAAAGGAAACAGGAGAACAAAAGATGCACGTAGTAGGACTTGGGAGGCAAGCAATACTGTGCAGATAGGACAGGAACAGGCATCATAATAACCAAAGGGAATTCTAATACATCTTATTGTGGATGGACAGGGATAGCTTCATTCAAGTCTTCCAATGAAAACAAGGCTAACAAGGACTCATTAAATGATTTTTGTTTTTGTCCTGGTTTTTCCTCCACTTAAAAGCAAGAAGTTCCCAATATTTTTAGCTTCAAGTCACAGACACCCATATCCTCTTTACGGCAAAAAGATCTGAAACGTACCCAAATGCGCACACACACACACACACACACACACACACAGCTATTTTTAACCCCCTCCCAACATAAAATCTCCTTGCAAGACGCAGCTGCAGCAAAATAACATTTTAATCTTCCATACATGTCTGCTCACACACAAACACACACACACCCTTTCCCCTGTTGATGACAAGCAGCTTGAGACATGCGCATCTACGTATGTTTGCATGTGTGCCAAGGTGCAGTTAAAAAGTTGGGAAACAACCGAGCCTAAAAATCCGGTGACCTTTAAACAGGTAAAACTTCACAGGCCCTAACAAGCAAAGAGAAGATCTGCCGGACTGAGAGAGACGCTACACAGACAAGATGTTTTCCTTATGCCCTCTCTGTGCTTAAGCAACGCCACACAAGCGTCATGCCTTTCTTCCCCACAAACTGCTGCTTGTGTCAAGTTTGAAAATTTACGGCATTACATTGGATGGGATGATTGACTGGATTATGGTATTATATACTGTATATGCTGGCCCTAATGCATAGGGAGGGCTTTAAATGTCATTATACACTACGCTTCAGCACTGGTAGTTATGGTCCCAGCTCCTGACACTGGAGCTTTGAAGCACTCCATCCTTTTTAATAGGCCTAAAACCCCACGTCTGACTTAATAGCCATTAGGTTTATTAGTGTAGCTTGTACCAAAGCGTGAGCACACACACAGACCCTAAAGTAGGAGAATCTCAGGAAAATATTCCATTAGGAGACTACTGATTCATAGCCAGATGGTTAACCTGGCCTGAATCAATCTGATGAAGACTACAGTACAGCGAGACTCCATCAGACGCATGTACATATACACCCACACACACATAAATACCTCATAAAGCCTAATGGAAACTCATCAACTGGTAATTTCATTATATAAGACCCCCCCGCCCGACGCCCCATTGCCAGGTCGTCAAGTCACGCTTTGCATCATTTACCCAGCAGGGTGATCACACAGGCTGGTTTGATAGATCCCCTGACAGGGCAAAATCATATCATCATCAATCATCAATCTAACAGCTGCAGTCTTTGAAGAATTTTTATTTATTTATTTTTAAATCAAATGCAAAACTGCAAAATGTTCCCTATAAACTGAAACTGTTTAAATGGTCTTAAAAACAGAACATTGATGTGATGAAGGTGGTCCTAAAAGGACAATTTCAAGAAGTCCAAAACAGTTTGGTTAAACACTTCTTGTTGAATGACTGTATCCAAAATCTAACTAGCTTAGTTAGTATTTGACTAATTTGACCTTAAAGGAATAGTCTGACATTTTGGGAAATATACAAATTCACTTTCTTGTTGCAAGTTACATGTGAAGATTGAAACCAGTGTTACGTCTTATTCCTTAACATGACACATGCATTTTATTAGCTTAGCTTAGCAAAACAACAGGAAACAGGTCTCTTTACATGTTGCTTGGCAATGGTCCCTGCACATACTGCCCTGTACCACTGCAATTTGACACTGTTATCCTTGTCTTAATTTTGTACCGGATGAAAAAAAAGCAACCTAACTGGCTGCTTTCTGAAGTTACATTTTTCCTATTAAAACATGATTTTGTTGTGTAGTTGTTTGCAAGAAAGAAAATTAACATATTGGAAAAAAAAAATATGTATATTACTTTAAACGAATACCAGACAGTTTGTTTTTTGTCGGGTATAAATTGCAAACAGGCTTCATAGACATTAAAGACTGTGTGATATTATAAACTCAATGCACTTAACAGCAATGCTAAAAAGTCTACCACATTATACTGTCCAAATTTATCCACTCCATCTTTATTTGCTGTGAGGCTTTTGTCAGCTAAAAGTCAGCCTGTACACCTCTATCTCCTCAGAGACCTTTGCAGCCACAGCACAGTGTCAGGCTAATTTTACCTTGGAGAGCACAGTTCGGTCAGACACTGCTTGACCTCAATTGTCTGCTGAGGAGCCAGCTGTCCTTTGGGAGCTGCTGTGTCAGCTCGCATTAGAAAGGAGCGACCCAGATCAGAACGAGGCAGCGGCGGCCAGGTGGCCCTTCTGACTTGATGGAATTTACAGACCCACGGTGGGACTAAAAGAGGTCGACAGAAGGGAAGAAGACAGAATGGAGGAGGAGGCAATTTGGATATCTCTGGAGATTTCAAGCAAGGCAAATTCTAAATATTGGTATGCGCTGATAAAAGCAAGGGTGAATATCTAAACAGGAAGGAGCTTTGAGAGAGGCAAAACAAGTCCTCTGAACAAGCTTTTGGCTCTTTTCTGCCTTTTGGTGAATTGAATATGATCACAGCTCTAATCATCATACTGTAAAAGCTTCAGATTAGCAAAAAAGGCATATGCTAGCTCTTTGTCCTCAATCTCCCAATTGTTTTGCTTAAAATTTGCTCTTTATTTATTGTTTAACTGTTGGAGGTCTTTTCATTTTAGTTGTCTCCATTTCCTCATCTTTCTGCAAAAGACAAGCAGGTCACGCTAATGTGACTATTGGTACATGCTAATTGCCCAAAGGTGAGAATGTGTTAGTCTGTTGGTTTGTGTGTCACCACTTGGATGACTGGCAACCTATTCAAATTCAACCACCTCCCACCCAACGTGTGCTGGGAAAGGCTGCAGCTATTCTGTGCAGGCTAGTAGCGGGAAAAGAAAATAATGCATGGATTAGTGATTTTATTGCATCTCATTAGTGTCAGTACAGTACACAGAAAGAAAGATGAAATAGATGAAAGCCTGGCTTTTTAATTACGCAACAGTTGTTTATTAAATTTTAAAATGCTACAGGCTAAATCCTGATGTCAGCACATTAATTTGCTTCACCATCCTAGTAACTGGCTTCATTGACATTTAAGTAGAACATAAATTGGACTTTTTCAATACAGAATTTAGCACAGAAACATGCAAATAATCAAAATACAACAAATGCCCCACTTCTCCTTGGCATAATATGAACTCTAACTGAACCTCTCCTATTTTTCTTTCCACATGTGGGATCATGAGGCAGCTCCTCAATGGGGCAAATTTGCAGTCATGGACGGCTGTCTTATTTAACTACCTGAAATTATTACGACAAAATGACAATGCACTGCGCTCACTTACTTTACCTTTCTTCCAAGTTCCCATCAACCCGCTCCTTTCCGTGATATTGCTCAGATATTAAGTCCCCACCCAACATATATTAACATCAACTGCCTTGAAACACAACCACAATTTTCGCTTTCAGTATCGCACAATGGAAAGAGTAACTCAGAGCAAAATTTCAAATAAGTCAACTTGAGATAATAGCAAAGCATTTAAGCAGCTGGCAACACAGCAAGTTGAATTAGGCTTATAAAAAATTGACCTTGTGAGCCGTTACTGGGAAAGGTAAAAAAAAGTCAAAATGTAAAAGCGCAGAGACTGCATCTGTGTGTGCATGGGGATAAAAGTTCTGCTGAAATATTTACTCCTCCGAATATAAAACTGTGAAAAGTGCAGGAATAGTGATATTTCTGGCTGAAGTGAGCACTCTCATCCCAATTTCTCCGTCGCAGCAGCCGAGTATTCAAGGATGATTTGCAGCTATGTCTCTTACGGGTGGCATGTTCCTGTTCTTTCTCATCATATCCTCTTTCATTTACTCTTCTTTTTCTCTCATAACCCCCGACCATCATCCATTTTCAATAATCCCAACTCTCTCTCATTTTCTCCTCATTTCTTAGATTGCCCTTCTCTTCAGCCCTCATCAGCTGACAGCCACTGATGTGGGCTCCTCTTGAAAACCTCCTCCGTCAGCCTTTCCACCCATTTGGTAAACCACGCTGCCATGACTGTGGTGAATACAACATCAACATGATGGAAATTAGTTCCATGCATCTGCTTTCACTTTAAGCTGGCATCTTATGATACCATTCGTTCATTCAGTGGTCAATTATTAGCTCCTGCAATAAAACTGCATACACGGTACCTTTCATCTTGTTCCATGCTTCCTCTATAATGCACTAATGAAACATGGGTCCGAAGGATAACTGGTCACTCACTGTACAGGCTCCCCTATTCATCTTTTCATTTAAATGCCAGTTGTTTTTGTTTGTCTAACATGTGCCAACATGAAGAGGCCTGAAGGTATACATTCCACATTTCTCCCCCAGGGAGCATAGATTTAGAGCCACTGGCAGAAAGAAAGGCCCGAGATCCAGATGCATTCCTCCACCACAGGATTCAGCTTGTTTAGAGGTACACAACATGACCAAGGTAAAATGTCAAAAACCAGGGTGAAGGATGTAAAGAAGGAAGCCACCGAGCTAAAAGAGGTGCCATTGTGCGGAGAAAACGCAGTAAAGAACACCCCATAATACTGAATAAAAAGGGTATAGTATCCTAGCAACAAGCAAAAGCAGAAGCTTCAGTACATGCTCTGCAGTGTGCTCTGTTGCTCCCTGATCTTCAACTCTGCAACTGTCTTTCAGATGGTCTCCTCATTCAACATTGTAAGAGACACCCTGACCCACGTCCCCTCCATCTACTTATCCTTAATCTTCCCATTAGGACACAGTGTTACACTCTAACAGGGGCACTTCCATCAATTGTGCACGCCATGCAACACCATTGCATCTTCTACAAAGGTTTTAAGAGATCATCTGTGTTCATACAGCTCATATCATACGCAGGGCTACGTGCCATGTGTTTAAAAAAGTGGTGGGCAGAGATACTGCACTGAATCCCGCTCCTTAAATTCTTTAAAAAAAAGAAGCCCTCCCCTCCAAACCCTCCTCCATGTTTCGGGAAGCCACGGCAGAGCTACAGCACAAATGGCTTAATCCCCTTAGATCTTTTGTTGACTGAGAGGAGAGCGAGCAAGACAAAGAGGATATATAGGAGATAAGGCACCATAAAACATCTCCTTAAATCCCTATTGGCTGGCTCTGTTACTCACTCAATATATTATATTATTACAAAAAGTGACTATGGAAGGAAGGTCAAAGTGAAGTCATCAAACAAATGGATAAGATTTCTTATCTTACGTGCAGTCGTCTGTGTGCACACGAGGCAACACGTGGCTGGGTTTATGGAGTTCATGCAAAAGTGCAACCTCAGACATCACTGAATATTTTACAGCTGCAGTGGCATTTCCACCAGTTGTACCAGAAGCATGTTATACTTGTATAATAAAGTGCTGCCTTTGATATCACCTCAATATTATATATTCTACAATATCCAGATGTTTTGATAACTGACCCTGTAACTGATTCTTTACGTAGTTGTTTTGATTGTTATTAGCAGGTCCCTTTCTGCCTGACAGATTCAAATTGTGCACCCACTTGAGAGTTTTGTTGAACTGTAAAAAATGATACACATCGATAGCAAAGAATGTTAGTCAGTGTTAAAGAAAATGTGCGTCCTAATTTTGCTATTACCACCAGTAACCACAGGTGTCACCCAATAAATCAGAACAGAAGAAAAATTTTAAAAGATCTACGACAGAGCTGTCATGTTATATATACATGGCAGTGGTATGCGCTACTATTCAATGTTCAAGGGTATAGGGTGAGCTCCAAAAGTATAATAAATAAACCATCAAGAATTATTACTACTTCATTACTTATGGACCGACCCTCCTGTGTGGTCCTGAATAGGTCCTAAATCCTGTTGCAAACATTTCTGTTTATGTAGGAATGAGTGGCAAAATCTATATTTGAACATAATTAAATACAATTATCTAAATATACTAATTTTTTTAAGGTTAAAAATACAGAACATAGTTCATTGAGACTAACTCAGATACCAATGCTTTGGGTTGGTAGACTGCCCGAGCTACTGTGGTGATTCAGGGCGGCTTAATACTGCAATGTGCAATATTATTACAGTTATATCATTTGTATAACTTTTGTAGTTTACCTATATGAGCCAGTGTTGCAGGATGTGAATCTCTGTTTGTGCTACTTGCCTGATCGCCTCTGTGAGGGAGTACACCTACTATTGCGTAGCAGAGGCTCATTGCTTGAGTTCCCTGATTGTTATTTCTAGGTGTAAATTAGGATCAAAACAGATCAGCCATGGCCAGATCAAGTCGTTCACTTCTGCATCGAAGTCTGCCCCATTGGCCACAGTTACAATGGCATGAGCTGCTCTGGTGCTGGGGTGGAGGGGGCAGCTTCGCTTTGGTTACATTAACTGGATGATAACTTGCTAATGTTACGTGAGACCTCAATTTATTGGATTTCTTGTTTTACAGGATATTTTTGGCACGAATTGAACACATTGCCTCTACATTAGCTGACTCATTTCTTTTCATTTGGCTGCGGTTATGGCTCGTCATCTTCAGTGGTTGGTTTCTTAATATTGCAGAGATGTATTTTTGCGGCGACTGCGACAACCCTAGAAGCTACCAACCGGAAGCATCAGTATCGGACTACACAGGAATAAGACTCAATGGCTTGCAAATTCCTCCGTTCGGTAAAATGGGAAAAAAATAGATTAACAGCAATAAACAGCCTAATTTGTGGTATCTTCTAAAGTTCTGCAGTACAAATACTAAAAAGCTTTGAGTGAGCTTTGGCCAGCAAGACTTAATAATAGTATAGAGTAATAGAGTCAGATGTGATTCGCACCCACCCATCCACTCTTATCATACGATGTATCTAAATCAAATTATGTTTTAAAGCAGTCACTCCCTGAATATGATGTGGTTAAGGCATCAGACCTGTTGTTGCTTTGCAAACTGGACGTCGACTCTAAAATCTGCTAAAGTAGAACTCTCCGGAAAACAGCAGCAGGGGCTCAGACAGTGACGTGAGATCAGAAATAAAGAGGCCAGAGCATTGGGCAGGAGAAATAGGCTGGCTATAATTGACTGTCAGAAGTGTCATCTCCTCTCAGCATGTGAGTGAGGAGTATGAAATATGCTGCGTGACGCCCCTCTGGAAGATGAATAACCGGCTCCATCAAACTATACAAAACCATAATGGCTATACTGACAAAAAGAAGAGGGGGTGCCATTTCGCCCCTCTGTCCTCCATAACACTCTTAGAATAAAGTCTCCATATCCCCCACATTCAGTACACTGGCTATCATCCCCTTTAAAGATCAGTCCCTGTGACCAACCAGAGCCAAGCAGTCTGCATGTGATCAGACATTATCTGTACGTCGGCTGAACCCAGAGCTAACTCTGATGGAGCTAAAGAGGATCGGAGGGAGACCCAGAAACATCTCCAGAGTTTTAGATAATCCTTTGGACATCCCTGATGGATGTACCACGAACACTAATACTGGCAAAAATATCCTCCAATACCGTGATTGTCAAATAAATGCAAAAAGATGAAAGGATAAAATCCATCTGTACTTGTGCCTCTCATCCATCAAGGCTGCCAGTCAATGATTTATCCAGACAACCTGCCTTCATGATTATCAGCTTCCACCTAAGCGCTTTATGATTGTGACAGTCACATCAGTGGAATCGAACGCTCCACACTTGGCTGACTTCAAATGAATAATGACTTTGATCAGCCCTTATAATCTGAGGCCGAGCCCAGTTCAGTGAGGTGGTCTTAATATGCGTCTCATGGAATTTCAGTAGTGATCAGATTCTCACAGAGCATTTGCCATGAGCAGCACGACTGGGACTCTGAAAAAAACATTTGAAATGTTTCGGAATAAATATTGACTGTGTTGCTGGAGTACTGATAATGTATTCCCAGTAGTGATGTTTCATGTGACTCACCTACTCACAGATTTCCTGTAACTATTTTCACCTAATAAAGGACAGGGTTAAAGGTGCCAACAGCAAATGCCTGGGGACTGGGTGTTACCACTTTAGTAAACATATCCAATCTAATGTAACGAGTGTGGCCACTTTACTGCTGTCTGTATTGATTCTGATGATTACTGCAGCTCTAATGCCTCATTTTCTTCTATACAGTACAATCATTTTAACTTATAGTGGTAGTTAAGGCTTGATTTCCTGCATTGATTCAAGGTCGGTATGTTCATCATCTGAGACTATCGGTATCAATATCATTCACATCATAATTTAAGTCTTTGATCAGATTGTAAAGCTAAACAAAAATCCTCATCCTCTGGGAATGATTAATTCATTCATTCATTCATTTTCTACCGCTTATCCCGTTAGGGGTCGCGGGGGGGGCTGGAGCCTATCTCAGCATCTTGAGGCGAAGGCGGGGTACACCCTGGATGAGTCGCCAGTTCATCGCAGGGCTGACATATAGAGACAAACAACCATCCACACTCACATTCACACCTACGGGCAATTTAGAGTGACCAATTAACCTACCCCCAGATTTGCATGTTTTTGGAATGTGGGAGGAAGCCGGAGTACCCGGAGAAAACCCACGCAGACACAGGGAGAACATGCAATGATTAATATCTTTACCAAATGTTATGGCAATCCATCCAACAAGTGAAAACTCACATATACTAATCATGAATATCCATTTTTGAAAAATCTCAGTTTTTCAAAGTTGTGATGTAGATACTTTGGTCTAGACAAAAAAGGTGGACTGACTGACTGACCAATGGACATTGCCATAGCCAGGGTGCAACCTCCAGAAAGGCTAATAACTGAGCCAAAGATTATCTGGTAAAAGCAAAGCATTATCCAATTTTTGAAGAAACTGTCCAAACACTTTTAACAAATGTTAATCCAGCTTTCCTTTCATGAAGCTGCTCTCTATTTTTGGTACGTAAAGACATGTTTACATACAAGGCATCTTAAAGTTGAGAGACACGGATTAGAAACTTCTTTGTTTCCCGTCTTTGAACGATTAAGTGAACATGCTACCATGACAGATGGCCACAGTGGCCTTAATGTTGGGCATTACTGGAAAGAAGGAGGAGGGCGGTTACACTGAAACCCCTTGAACTCTCTAACCCATTTCCAGTGTAACACAAGACTTTAAAATATGTCCCCAAATTAGGTAATTCTTTACATGTTTAGAAAATAAAGAAAGCATCCCATTTCTGCACAAACACACATATATTCGCCTTTGGCTGATTATTTTTTCAGCCAAATATTTAAAGTTGTGCTTTTGTGCAGGCTCTAAGTAGAAAGTGCAAGGAAACGTTCATCTCAGAGCCCATCCTAAACCAAAGCACATACATCTTATACAGACCACTCTTGGCATTGAAAACTAGCCTGCGAGAGGAAATTGGCCTCAAGAATAGCAGAGTAAAGTTACCTGAAACCATCCCAAAAACATCCTGAAGATAGAACAACAGTGTTGAGAGTTGAGAATGTACAATTCATTCCAGATGCGCCAACCGGCCGCCAGAACTCCACATCTCATCCATCTAGAGGCATCACCGCCAGTTTCACGTTTTTGAAAGGTGCTCCATTTCTGTCCCTGCTATGACTATAAATTTATCAGCAGAACAAAAAATCAAGTACTTCCATCTTTCAATATTTGCCTGCATAAATTCTGAGTGAAGACTTACTGTATGTCCCTCAGCTTGAATACCAATGAGCCATTCCACGTGAGACTCACCAAAAGTGGTCCCATGCTTACATTATAAGCGCCAAAGGAAAACAATCTATAACTGTTAAACTACATGCTGGGGTGAGGTGACAGCACTATCTAAATGCATGTAAGGTGAAACATCTGCTGACTCCAGTCTCCAATGTCACCGCAACCATGAGCAAAGAGCTGACAGGCAGAAAATCCAGATGAACACCTTGTCCCTCCAGGCATTGAAAAGGAGCTGATGAAGAGGCATTCTTTCTAGAGGTTGCTGACTTTGGCATCCTGGGACTGTTTCACTGCTGAAGGTCACTGGGCATGTTTTATAAACAGAATCGGATGGCTGAAGATGAGTTTGTGATGCAAGCCCAGATGGGTTTTTGTCATTTTGCCACCCGACCCATGAAACTCTTTCAAACTTGCCTTTTGTGTCTCTCATTTTAATCTTAATCAGTTGTTTACATTTCATATATAACACAGATCAATATGGCTTTTGTAAAGGGTGCAGTACCAGTCATTAAATTCAAGTTTATTCAGTTAAGGACAGGCTGACAAAGGAAAAAGGGGCAACCAAGGGATGTTACTTACCTTCTGTGGAACTAGTACCTGTAGAATAAGTACTCTAAGTAATCCACAGAAAAACCACACAGATTTTACCTTTTTTACCTGCTCCTTTTGGATTTATAACCAAACTGAAGCTACTGAGTTCATGAACACAAGGTTGCCTGACAATTTAAAATGCGCTAATATCACCTTTTACAACTGATAGAAAGGTGAAGGGTGTTAATCCTTTAACGACCTTACCTGGGAGGAAAAGGAGGGTTTCTACTGCTCATCGACTATTATCTAGAAACTGCATCTTGCATGTAAGGTGTGGGTAGTTTCCCAGCAGGACTCGAGACAATGTATTGAGGGGCATAAGTAAACCGTGTTAAACACAGATTTTACCTGGTACACAGTTATTGGTGTTCTTATTCTTTGCAATTAAAAGTGGAAAAGACATTTTTGAATCTGAAGTGAAGTCGTTCAGTCGACACCTTTCCTCCAGTGCAAGCAGAGTGCATGTACAACAGCAACAACGGCACTTCCAGCTTCTTCAGTTGTGTCTTTGTTGCACTGCACTGCAGCCATTTACAAAGTATGTAATGACATCTATAAATGTGTATCAAAAATAACAAATGAAGACTGATGTCCGAAAAAAGTACTCAAGTGCTCATACTCAGCCATAGTAAATAGTGCACACGTTTGCTACTTCGTTAAACATGATATAATTTCAGTCACTTTAAGGCAATGTTCTGTATACAACTTTGTACTACTCCCAAATGGGCAAAACAAGAAAGATCTATGAATTCAGTGAAAATATCAAATAAAACAAATAAGTGTTGTAAAACCCTGTTGGCACTGAGATGGACAAAGTTGTGTTATTCACACTTATATGGGTAAATCTCAAGAGACAACAACATAGAATGTTACTTTTTAAATTTTCAGATCAGGTATCTATATATTTTTGTAAAAATATCAACTAGTTGAGCACTTCAAAATGACAATCTCCATTCAGATTAGTTTTATCAACTTCTTAAATAAGCAATGCTTAAATGAGGTATCCATATCTGACAGTAATGTCAACTGCTGATATCATTCTATATTATGAATTTATGGACAACATCCTGTTTGTGTAATTAAAATAAGTAACTTGAAAATAGCGAGCAGACAAACACACGCACACACAAACCCAACCTCACTCTGGCTGGCATCGTTCTGTACAGGTCAACCAGTATGGAGGCCAACTACCCCCAAACTCATCCCCATCCCCCTATCCCTTACTTCCATACGCTTCAGTGACTCTGAGGTTAGGCGTGGGCGCCGTCCACTCGGCCCAGTGATCATTGCTGTTGCCTTAGCAATAGAGTGACCCAACCCCTCTAGCACTGATCAGAAAAAAAGAAAATGTATGAAGGAAGGAAGGTTGAGGGTGTGACTGAAAGTATCTTTATATTTCCAAAAGAAGACACAGTCTGCTTGGTCTGACATTTCTATTCCTGAATCACGTCAGTGACGACCGTGCAAACATAACAAGGCAAACAGACCTTGTTTAAAAAACACTGGAGCCTCAAGTGTGTCCGTGTGCAAAGCTCACGCTATATAACCTCATTCTGTCAGCTGAGTGTTGACAGGAGGGAACGGACAGTGGATCAGACAGCAGGTTCACAGGAATCGGGAGAGAGATTGTTGCCCATAGAGAGGGAATGACTGAAGAGGTGAAGTCTGTTGGGAAGACAGGGAAGGTAAAAGTTCATAACAGTAACCTAGAGAGGCACGTTTTCTAACGTTTTCCATCGCCAAGTCCCTCTCCCC
>KV751328.1:903869-922206 GCA_001698575.1 Mola mola | reverse complement strand
AGAGATTCACTTCCTCTTTTGTTCATCCAGGAATGTGGGACATCCTGACAGGCTGGCTTTTCATTGACAGTACACAGCTGAGAGTTCCCCCTGTGGCCCTTTCTCTCCTGTGTGTAACAATGTTTGTGTGTTTGCATTATATTATCTCTCTTATCAGCCAACCGGGCCTCACCCAGGAAGACAGAATGCTGGGATACATAAGCCAGAGAGTGCGAGGGAAAGTCTGTGTGGTGCTTCAAAACACTCAATACAGCTAAGGTCACGCAGAAGATAACATTTCAAACAACTCTTTTTTTAAATGTAAAATATTTACAAGATCTGTAGTAGTTAACTGACGTAAAATTTACACTTTGACAAATATAACATAACCAAATATGGAGGAAAATGAAATGTCAGCATTTTTCACGTAGCAAGAGTGTGTATCATAAAAACACTTTTTACTGCATGGTTTAAGACGACCCACAACAATCCTATTCATTTTCACAATTGTCTGTGGAGATTCTCAGTCATCCAGGTCATGGTAGTCTTGGTGTTTCAGCTCTCAGTGACCTCTCATCCAAGAGGCCTCTTCTTATTCTTGAAGAAGCCTCTTGGATGAGAGGCGAACTGTCTTCAAGGAACTACAACAAGTTCAGTTGCCTTCAACTGGAACACCAAGATAGTTTTCACAATTGTAATAATCTTCCATCCAACCATTCCATCCATTTTCTACCGCTTATCCCGTTAGGGGTTGCGGGGGGGGCTGGAGCCTATCTCAGTATCTTTGGGCGAAGGCGGGGTACACCCTGGACAAGTCGCCAGTTCATCGCAGGGCTGACATATAGAGACAAACAACCATCCACACTCACATTCACACCTACGGGCAATTTAGAGTGACCAATTAACCTACTAACCCCCAGTTTTGCATGTTTTTGGACTGTGGGAGGAAGCCGGAGTACCCGGAGAAAACCCACGCAGACACAGGGAGAACATACAAACTCCACACAGAAACACCCTGACCCGGAATCAAACCCAGGACCTTCTTGCTGTGAGGCGACAGTGCTAACCACTGCACCACTGTGCCGCCCCTGTAACAATCTTAAGAACAGTAAATTCTGTTTAGACTGGTTTTGTTTAGGCTGCAATTAGGTCGTAGTCTTTGTAAGAAAAGTACCACTGGTTAAGGCACCAGGAAACCAAGTCATGTTCTTAAACATCAAAAACACCAATCTGGACACAGACAGGCAGGATATTAGTGACAGAAACATCCTATTCCTGTTCAGACGCTCTTTTTCAGGCCCGCAGACAAGCCACACAATGACTTGAAACCAGGCTAAGAGGAAAACACCATTGTGTTGTTGATCCTCCGGTTTCCTTTAAAACGAGGCAGGAGCTCACGCAGACAAATGCCATGGCTCACTGACTGGCTGGCTACGTTTGATTGATGTTCGGTTAAGAAAAACTCAAGAACTATAAAAAAAAACCCTGACGGATTGCTAGAGAGTTTTCAGTCATTTATCACCGACTGATTGTCATATAAAAGGTAGCCGAAGTAAATATTTTAGTTCAAGAATGCAACCTTAAATAAAGGGACCCTGATGTGTGATCTGCTTTCAAAGATTACTGAGATCACCGCAGAGAGAAACGTTTGCAAAAGATTCAATCACACATCAATGTGTGTCAAAGTATTGCCTAATTTGCGTTAGCATGAAGAAAGACATACATAAAACTGTCTGTGTGGTGGCCAACTGTGAGGGCTGGTTCTACAGTTTCACTGTGTTCTTTTACATCATGTCACTCCCCAAGGGTAAGAGAAACTGAACAAAAAGAGAGAAAGACAGAGAGAGAAGCACCTCTAGATCACAGGGGATGAGTTCACAGTCACTTCAGCACCTTGTATATTAACACATAAACACATTGAAAGGCCAGATGTTAAAGACCCAACTTTAAATACCCAATTATATGACTTCAAAGTGAGTTACTTAAGACTAATTTGAGCCTAAGTGGGTTTACGAGGTGACTCAAAGGAGTGACTAAACGTAGAAACCAATGGCTTTGTAGGGACTAGGAACAGCATATTTTACTCAATAGCAAAAACTACAATACCAGTGCAAGCCATCTCTTTTCACGTACACAACAAAATGAAACTTTAGCACAAAGCACTCATTTAAATTTGATTTGTGTGTCTCAATCTCCAGTGAATCACCAACCGATTGAACCGGTTTCTGAGACACGTGCATCTGATGGTGATGAGTTCTATGACGTATTAAGGCCTATTCACAGAAGGAAGTGGCAAGGAAAAATATTATATTCAGAGAGATATTTGGCTCTTAAAGCTTGCTGGTGAAGTACAGTGATTCCCAACCAGAGGTATTTGTACCATAGAGACACTCCTGCTGTCACCAATCGGTATGTGGGATGGAATGGTGGAGCGATTGTAGAGTAAGTTATAATTTATATTGCCACAGTATTCAGCATTTGACCAAACCAAACTCTTATAACCTACTTTTATATGAAAAAAAGTTAAATAATATCCAGTTTCAGATGAATTTAAAATTACACATTAAGAGCATGTGGTGGTGAAAATATGCATCACTGAACGCAAGAGGCAATCTGTACCAAATTACAGACTGCTAACTACAGAGGTTCCGATACCAATTCCGACACCGGGGTATCAGCCAATACCGAGAACTGATCCGAAACCACATGAACGTATCGATTCTGATACCGGCATTTCAGGCGGTATCAAGTATTTCCAATACTGGTTTTGGAATCGCAACAACTCTACTGCTAACTCAGTTACTAATGCAACAATTCACACACTTACAGCTGCAAACCATCGCATACCTTGTGGGCCAATGTAAAATCCAGCAGAGGAAGGTTAATTAAAGACAATGAACATGGTTCAATGGCTGCATCTCTTTCGAGCTTTTTCTTCCCTCACTGTGAAGGCGACTTGCTATTGGCCATCACCAAAGCTGAGCACAACGCCAAAAAAATCCACACACATTTGCTTCACCTCAGCAAGTGAATCCAATAGAATAAAACTAATTTCAATACAAAATGTCACAACTTTACATACTAGTATGACCAAGCCTTTAGGTCTAAGTGAGGGAGAGGCCACTCTAAACTGTAAAGAGAGTCTACTTTCTTTAACATTATTTAACATCTCTCTGGCCTCTGGTCCACACGTGAAAAAAAACAAACACTCACATACTGGATTGGGTGCAAGGATAACGTCACTGTGGCGCCATAAAATGTGCTAACTAGCCTCAGTTGTTCCTGCACAGCTGAATTAAAGCCCATTTAATAAATCAATGGTATATTTACTGCATGTTTTATTTTCCCTAATTAGTGCCCATGCAACGCACGCAATGACATTACATCACCAATCATATATGGAAACTTGCATTGCGTAGCTAGAATCAAATGACATCTGCTTCTTATAGTTCTAACCCAAATAAATCAGCTTTCATGGCCTCAAACAAGCCATTCATCATGTTTGTGACATTATAGACGGGCAATTATTATACAGCCCTCTTGACAACTTCAGCTGTTTACATGCTCCCTTCAACTGTGATAAAAGTAGCTAAATATGTTGATATATCTGTGGCTCAAATATTACTGTTCGCTGTCCATATCTGAGAAACCTTGCTCCGTGTTCGGTGTCACTTTATCTTTATCATACAATCATTGCTCATTTAAAGGCGTTGTTGGATAACGAGCATTATTGCAGACAGAATCTTAATCAGTACATCTGGACAATGTCGAAGCAGAACTTTGCCATTTCTCTTGTCCACTCAGGCTTAATCCGACACAGCTATACTGAATCTGTGTGGCAATGTTGGGGATCCTAATGGAAGGTTTCGGTGACAGCGTCATATTTCACGTGCTTTCCCCTGGAATTGGGTTCAGACACCAAAGGAGAATGCAAATGTTGAGCAGCATGGAAATAGAAGTCACCATTGGACGTTAAGAAACAAAGTGTAACCCTGGCGATCTTTATTAAAAGAAGCCCTTGCTCGTCTAATATAATGCTCACACACACCCAAAACACCCAGTCCAAGAAAACATGCGCGCACACAGTGTGTGGAGGAGTGATGGAGGGGGTCAATGCACAATAAATTCAATTAAGCAGACGGTGGGATGTCTCAGAAATCCTGCCTCCTTTGCGCTCAATATGCCCTCCTACAGAATGCCACCACTCCACCCCCAGGCTTGACAGCCAACCCCTTATCGCCGCTCAGCCACTCCCCCAACACCACGAAGACCCGCTGAGGGCCCTTTGCTGGGCCCCCCTTTCATACACTCCTCTCTCAGCACCTTGTTTGCCTCTAAAGAGGACTTGTAGATTTACATTTACCAAAAACACAAAAAAACGGTAAAAGAAAAATCACTTAAAGAAGTATGAAAAACTAGCCTCAAGCTCAAACAACTGTTCATTTTTACTACCAGGACATCCACACGTATCCTCATCTTCTTCTTGTCGGCTGTGTGTGCGGCTGGCAACCGGACAGATGCTGTTCATCTGGCACTTAAGCAGCAATCGTCGAGCTTGTCTCGTAAATGTCCGGGGGGAGTCACTGGCATTTGGACAGCATTAAATTAAGTCACTCCGCAGACCTCACACCAGGGTCAGATCTGACCTCACAACATGGTCAGCCCACTCAGGTTTCAAAGCAGCCACTTGAGCAAATCAATACAAGTGAGGAATTTTCTGGCAAGCTGGGCCCGCAGACGTTGGTATCGACCTGCGGGCAATTACATTTTCTATTCAAGAAGGATTTTCTGAAATGTATTCACTCGCAAAAGTGATGAAACACTCGTTTCATCCCGCCACTTCTGGGTACAGCCATCCAGACAGCAATCGCAGATTAAGATCAATGTTGTATTGCTTTGTTACTGTTTTTGATTTGAATTGATTGCCATCTTGAGATATTTGGCAACACTGTGTTCCTAATAGCTGTCTCTTTTTCCTGCATGGAGTTTGCAACTATGGAAAAGCCAGAAAGATTTCTGATGCTCGGCTTTGTTTAGGGCTAGATAGCATCAGTCTCATTACCAATGTACTGCTTTTTAACAGTGAAATGAGAAAGCTTCTCTCAAGCGAAGCCAGTCTGTTCCATGCTAGCTTTATCATATATGTGTATGTTTGTCTGTACAACACTGACAATGATGAACACACTGAACCACAGCCTCAGGGGCACGGAATCTCATATACATCTAGCAAATAGTAGCTCAGAGAGGTGCCGGGCCACTGCAGACACAATATTGATGTTACGTAATGACAGCAGGCACTGGCCAAAAAAATGTGTGTGTGTGCGCGCTTCTGTATTAAGGGCTCCCTCGGCTCTCATCGTCCATGATCCCATTCCGTTAGTGCTTGTTACCTTCACGGTTTTCACAGTTCACAATTCCAGGAGATGGATAACATGATTTACTTGTTGTGATTCTAAGCCATCTACTTTGAGGTCCTACATGCTGCAGGCGCCCTGTCCTAACAAATCAGAGTAAAATACAGAATGTATATATAACATTAAACTGGATAGGCCCGAACATGGAACAAAATTAATTACCCTATCCGAACAGATAATGGCAAGTTATCAGACCATAGCTAAACGAGACTTAGTGTCCTCCTGCTAGGTCTTAAAACAAGGGGAACGTTTTCTGGTCCCATGCCATGCATTTCCAACAGGCCCCTCAGCAGACATGAGAAAAGACGACTGTGGAAAAACCCCAATCTAATCAATTCACATGAGTCTCCTCCAAAATGGTATTTAGATAACTCCCTTTTCTTTTCTTTTCTTTTTTTTTAAGGATTACAAGGGAGATGACCTCAATCAGCGCAGATTTACATGACGGGCCATTTAAGGATGCTGTGTGCGCATATATGGCTGTTAGAATCTGTTGTCAGTGCAATATTAGATCATCTACCCCAACTTTCGGACATAGAAATATATGCAAGAGAACAACTTTAACTGGTGGAGTAATATCTAGTGCGATTGATTGGTTTCTTGGATGTGCATCGTGTAAGATCTGTGTGCAGATTGTGAGGGATGTGTTTCCACAGGTGGTGATGAGGGCGTTGACTCACCATTGAGGCCATTGGGGATGCTCCTGTGATGGTGCGGCGTGGACAGGTCATCCATGGACCTCCTCATGGTCGGGCCCATCTTGCCGTTCTCTGAGGTGGGCTTGTGTATGTGGTTGTGGTTGTGGTGATCGGGGCTCCCAGCACTACCTGTGCTGGACGTGCTACTTCCGTCTCCAACATCCCTGACCGTGCTGGTGCCGCCGTTCAGATTGGTTAAACTCGACTGACTGTCTATGGAGCTCCTGGACCCTGCCCCATTCCTCTCCTCGTCCAGCATGAGGATGATCTCCTTCAGCTCAGAGTTCTCCCTCATCACCGTGTCCTGATTAGCCTCGAGCTCCTTCAGCTTCATCATGTAGGTGCCCACCTCCTTCCACATGGCGCTGGCAGTGTAGCGGCCGAAGCGCTGCCACTCCCTGGACAGCTTCTTGCCCTTCTGCCGGTCGTCATCCAGAAAGCAGCAGAGCTCCCGGAGCTCGTGGTTGTCATCCTGCAGCTTCTGGTTGACCTCCTTCAGGCTCCGGATTTCGTGCAGGTGCATCTGCAACCGCCGGTTAATGTCTTTCATCATGTTGCCGTGCTCGATCATCAAGTTCATCTTGTCGCCGTCGACCCTCCTCAGCCTCCGCAGCAGCTCCTCTTTGCTGCACCGCAGCAGCTCCTCGTCCGCCAGCTGACTCAAATCATCCGTCGCCGCCTCGGAAGAGTTTTTAGCCATGACTGTCTCGGCTCTGGGTCTCAGCTCGTAAGAAATCAACTGTCACTGCGCCTTCGACCGCGGCTCAGTCGTAAAACTGTGTAAAAACACGTTGTCCGAAGCGAGAAAGTGCCATGGTGTCCTCCCCTCCACAGCGGGCCGATGATGAAAGGGAAAATATTAATGTGATGCTATGGCAAGCCGGGCACAGATCTCCTGAAGGTGTATCCTCTGTGGAGCCCGATACTGGAGACACTCGACACTCACATACCGTCAGTATCGGGAACACGTGATTCTAAATCGATTACGGCTAATTTTCGATCAGGTCCCGGTCAGCGTCCCATCGCTACGCGCAGCGTGTCCTCTGGACATAGCTCCATTCAAATGAAGGCTTACAAAAAAACAGTTACAAATAATAATAAAAGACAGTAAGTTTGAATTCAAAAACCAAATTAGGTCGCGTAAACAAGACACACCAAACGGCGGATGTTTACCGGTGGCGCGTCAACAGCTCCTCGGATAAGCCTCTTTACTGAGGTGCTTCGCTGCGGGACGGACGGGACGATTCAAGCCCTGACCAGCCAGCCGACATCCACTCCTACTACTCCTCCTTCTCCTCTACTCCTCCTCCCTCTTCTGCTTGTCCAAACTCTCGGTTTGAAATCATTCAAGGGGACCCCGGCCGAGACGGCCAATCAAGCCGCGGGAGAGACGAGTGGGCGGCAGGTAGATGCAGAGTGCGCAGGCTCGGCCTTTTTAAAGGAACAGTCACCCTCAAAAAATCAAAAATGGTTTCGTTTTTTTCCTTCAGTATAAAAAGAAAACCAACGTGGCAATGGATTACAATTTTTACATAGACAGAGTTAGTAGTTTTGAGTTTTGGCAAGTTTCACAGCGTTGCGTGTAGTGAATCTGGGTCTGTTTTGCGTAATTGGGTCAGTTATTCGCCGTTTGGATTCCTTTTTAAATATTACATTTTTTTGGTAATGTATTTTTATGTTTATATTGTATTTATGTTGTAAGCGAGAGCTTACACATTTCCATTTTTGAGATATTTTTCAATAACACACATGAATACAAAATATTGAGGCTATAGTTAAAATAATTAAAGTTTATCAGGTGCTCCTGGGTTTCTTTGCAGGGTGACAGCGCCCCCTTGTGGCACACAGTCGGTAAGACACTCACCGCTCATTAGTCACTGAAATCGGGTACAGTAAATGCTTGAAAAAAATTGATCCATTACTTTTGAAGATATGTTCTTCTCTCCCAACATAATTATCTTTAGTCCTTTGACATGGACATCCACACACCTCACACACACACAAACAATCAGCAAATGTATTTGTTTTTGAAATGTAACATTGGGTTTCACTAAAAAACGCGTGTGGACGCTGACTGGTGAAATAAATCTGATGAAACAATTTGTTGAATTGCACAAATATGAAATGGCGGACATTGTTTCTTTCCTCTTTGAAATCTTGTTTTATGTTACACTAAAGATATAAAATACATCAAAAGAAAGTCACACATTTATTAGTATTGCATCAGTTTACACGCTGAAAAAGCTTAAGTTTGAAAGTAAAAAAAGGTAGAAAAAAAATTGCCCTTAATGTTTTTAAAAAACCTCAACATGTTAATAGTTTAATGGTTTCAATAAGTGAATAAAATGTAGCATCCACACTACTTCTGTAACTGTAATTACGTCCACGTTTGACATTGATCTGGATCCAGAATATATGTTCCATGAGTCTTTGGGTTTAAAGTTCTCTAAACAAAAGAAATCCCCATAAGTTTATTCCAATTAACCCAGATTCAGGATCAGGATCCAGATCTTCTCTGGATCGCTCCCAAAACTGTTACATTTATTTGATTAGCCAAGTAATACTAACTCAACAAGTAAACAGTTGTTGGTAACAGATATACTGTATACGGACATCACTCCACAGCAAACTGAGCATGAAATAAAATCAGATTTATTAGTTATGTTCTGACACACACAAAAAATGGATACAAACCAATAAGCCAAACAACATGGAATAATAATTGATAGTATTCTTTTGTATTTTCATTTTCCCTGTTGTTGTTTGTACAAATGGTAAATTCATAGTTTTATTTCCAGGCTTAAAACAAAAGAAGCTAAATGGTTTTACGCAGATTAAAACGCTAACGATACTGTTGCTTTTCCCATATCGTCATTACTCTTCACACATAAAAATCATCCACGAAACTTCTTTGAAATGAACTGTTGCTATCCAGGGCTTTTCCTGGCTCAGAATGTGGTTTAGTTGAAGACAGCACAGAGCAGAAAGCACGAGCGATCCATTTACAGCTGAGGTGTCAAACATAAGGCCCGCCAATTGATCCAGCACAGCACTCTGGATGATTTTGAAAAGTGTGAACATTGAGGGGAAAAAAAAAAAAAAAACAACAAAAAAACAACTCCAGTATTTCACAATTAATTGCACCTCTCCTATCTGTCCACTGGGGGCACTGTCCAAATATATTGCTGGTAAACCCTCTCTCTCTGCACTGACTACACTTCAAGCACTTCAAGCTTGTTGAATGTTGCACTGTGGGAAATGTGGCTGTCTAAATTTTTGGACTCTTAAAGGAGTAAACTAACACAGCGTGTCAGTTTTTTTTAGAAATAATGGACCAGTTCTTGTCTTTTCACAAAGGTAAATGGGAAACAGGTGCACATGTCGTGGTTAAATGTGGAGAAAGTGTTACATAATATTTGACTTGCACTGTCTTATAGTTTTTTTTGTGCTTTTGCAGATCCACTGTGATCTGTGATTTTATTTTTTTTTTTTTTGTAAATACAAGGATAATGAGACTGACTGAGAAGAGAACCTGAGACATGTTAAAAATGCACAAATTTGTCATAAGACAGGCTTTTCAGCTGATTTGTTTATGACAAACTACAATGAATAAGACACCCCTGAACAGTTAGGGATGGATGACAGGTTTATGGGAAAAAAAAAAAGGGAAGGTTAATTTTTTTTTTTTTTTTTTTTTTTTTTTTTTTTTTTTAATTGTTCTTAATTATCCTTCATCATTTTCAAATGGCCCTATGCATGAAACATTGACATCATCATATCGTCACTTCTATCAAGTGTAGCAGATTCTGTTTTCCCTGGAAAGTCTTTAGAATGTGTAGGAAAAAGTTTTGAAACAGCTCTGTAGCATAAGGAGCTATGTCTGAAACAGAGCTGTGTTTTGAATATGGTCATGAATTTATTTCTTGTGATCCCTGTGCCCGATGGAGCACGACACTCCACTCTTTGGCCTGAGGGTGCCGGTGTCGAGGATGTCAAACGTCTGTCCGGGCAGAAGAGTGAAGTCGAATCTCTGGAGCAGCTTGGCCATCACCACTTTAGCCTCCATCTGTAATCACCCCACCACCACCCCAGTTAACCCCTTTGTGTTGTTATGTTTTTTATGTATTGAGGTTAATCTTTTCCATAAGTATTGCACCACCCACCTGAGCAAAGTTCTGTCCAAGGCATGAGCGCGGACCGAGGGCAAAAGGGTAGTAGCAGTAGTAAGGCCTTATAAGAGATAAGAGCCTTAAATACAGGCCTATTTCCTTCCTTTACCCAGCACAATGGTCAGTGTTCTTATGCATTAGGAACAGAATCAAAATCATGTCATTGTATGGAAACTGTGTGCTTCTTACCTGGGAGCATCTGGGTGAAATCTGTCTGGATCAAAAGTCAGCGGGTCCCTGAAGAATTTGTCCATTCTCCCACAAACATAGGAGCTGAACTGAATTTCAGAATAATTCAATGAGCATTTTCAGAGCAAGTGACTGTGTGTGGTAGTTTTTTTGGCCAAATTGCCCTGTTTGGTAAAGTGCATTTACGCAGCTGGGGCTTGTAACTTCTGGGAATGAAGCATCAAATCTCCAATGTGGCAAGTCCGATCTCCCCGTTTCTGCTCCATCTCTCTACCCCAACCTTTTAACAGTCGCAGAGCCTTTTAGAAGGGTTCATGGTCATGTCATTTTGACATGTCAGTCTTTGCTGTGTATGCAGTGGTTGCCAATAGAATCACCCCCTCTCCGAAATGATCCCCGAGTGATCGAAAAGTAGTGTGACTGGAAGATTTTAATAAAGTCTGAATACGAAGCCTAGAGGAGCAGAAGAAGTCTAATCTTTTACCATATATTGCCAAAGGTTATTATGTAATTTCTGTCCAATGACGCCAAAAATAAATTCCATACCCCAGCTTTGAGTGAGAGGTGCCCCATGAAAATATTTTTTGGATTCTGACATACTTCATGTTTTAGACTTACAAGACACAAGCAAAAGCAAATGACTCACAAAACCTATCACTCCTCCAGGTATGTGGATCCCATCAATGACGATGTCTTCCTTCAGCTCCCGTGATGTGACCGGAACTGGCGGGTAGAGCCTCAGAGTCTCCTTCAGCACCTTGCGGGAGGTAAACAATGCTTGAAATAGACTGAAGCAAAATTGCAGATGAGTCAGAGACAGAGTCGTTCCTTATGTTGAAAACTTGCTTTCATAACTTAAAAAGAGCAGAGTCGTCATTGTCCCAACTTTAGGGACATGTACCTGTGAAAGGTAGACCAGTTGTCCCAGATCGTCATAACTGAGGTCCTGTTTCATCCCAATGACCTCGTCCAGCTCTTTCTTCAATCTGAGAATTAAAACACCATTAAAGACACCATCGCTCAACAGCTACAATAAGAAAACGCTTTGCACTGCATTGTTGGTCCTCACTTTTCTAGTACATCCGGATGTTTCGCAAGTTGCATGATGCACAAAGCAATTAGATTAGCTGTAGTTTCCTGCCCTGAAATGTTGCAGATGAAAAAAAAAGCGTCAAAACACTAAATCCAAATGTGGATCAACAACACCGTAAAGTGACTGTAATTGTTATCTGTAAATCAAACGGCATGAAAACACAATCCAATTTAGGAATTTCTTTATTTTCGTTGTTAATAATTATTTCACACATCAGAGCAGAAACAATGCAAACTCACCCGCGATGAAAAATGTCACAAAATTGTCCAACATGAACTCTTCGTCTTCTTTTGTCATGCTTTCCTCTGGAATAATAAGAAAATTGAATAGTACAAATGAGTCAACATTCTTATGATCTTATACAAGAGCTGAAGAGTTGAACTTATTTAGTAAATACTACTAACTAGACTATCTGACCTACTTACACACTCTGTGTACTGTATCTGATTGTGAACCTTGTACTTCTGCATAATAATAGCTATGTGTAAAAATATGGAAATACACGTGTCGAGATGATAGTGCTTGTATTTTATGTGCAATTTTATATTATTTGTTACAGTATTCTTGTCAGTCTAAAATATTTAGCTCTTATCTAGACCCTAAGTACCAGTTTGCAAAATGTCACGACCCAATTCCGACACAGGGATGACTAATGCTCCTATCTAATCCAATAAAATCCAAACTTTTAAGGACCGTAACCTTTGCCAGCAGATGTGATGATCTGGGTAAGGATGTCCTTGGGGGATGTTGCCGTTTCGCATGGCAGTCTTTCTGTCTTGAATCCACTGAGCTCCGGTTTCCCGCAGGAAACGGCAAGCTTCCTTCACTTCACTAATGAAAGGCCAGTTCTTTGGGTTGAACTGGAAAAGCAAAATTTTAGTTTTTCTCACAATTCACAGTATTTCTGCCACACACTCTTCCTACTAACTAGAGGTACCAACGTCTTACAGCAAAAAAGAAGTCCCTGATAAAGTACACCAACCCTTTAAGACACGTCTCAATGGCTTTAGGGAAAGGTGAGCTTTTATTCAGCATGTCCAAATCCACACCAAAAGCAACCTGAAGGATATTTGCAACTTGATTATAAATCTCGTGGTAAGAATAATACGATTTAAAAAAATAATTTGATCAAAGATTCTTTGGAGGGTAACAACGATGCATGCGAAGTATGGCACAATACCTTGGCAATAACATCCAGAGTTACACAGTTAACAAGGTGGAGCATTTTGGCTTCTTTTTTATTATTGGCGAAATAATAAAAGAGTTTTTCCATCAGTGTCTCTGCCCTCTCATTGAAGGTGCCCATGAGACCTCTTAAATACCTGTAAATTCAAATAATGGTAACTTATCTCCAAAAGAAATTCTATACTATGCGACAGTGTTGGACAATAAGCAGAGCTAAAGATACCCACAATCTAGTCAAAAATTACAGTTATTAGAAAGGTCAAAGATCGCTGGGTTAAAATATAAAGGCCAAGCAGATTCTCCAACTCATCTTTTCGTGATAATTAGGAAAACTCACACACTGCTGAACGCAAGGTCCATGATGCGCCGCTGTTTGTACCACTGCTCATGGTTCAGTGCTGTTACCAGCCCATTTCCTAGGAACCTTCAAGAAAGGAGTGGAGCACGGTCACAGACAAATTTCAAAATAGCAAAACAAGGTCATAAATAATTTCAAGAGATAACTAACAGTTCCTCTGACTCAAAAGAAAAAATTGTTGTTGGTGTCAGTGATGTGGCTCTTGACTGGTTCACTTTTACTCTATCGGGCAGGTCCTTTCCAGTGATGATTGGAGAGGCCTGCTCCACTCGAGCCCCTCTTTCTTGCGGGGTCCCCCAGGGGTCTATTCTGGGCCCCCTCCTTCCCACTGTTTATATGCCTAGGCTCAGCCACATCATGCATAGACATGACATGGATTTCCGCTGCAGATGACAGACAATTACAGTTTATGTCCCATTAAAACCTGGTTCCGGCGATACGTCCTGCACTTTGTCCTGGTGGGCTCAACACAAATATTGGATGTCTGAAAATTTTGCAGCTCAATGAATCAAAATCTGTAGTGATTATAATTACCCCGCCCCCCATCCCAGTACCAGTGATATTGGCCTTCTTTCTTTCAGTCTGGGCAATTCATCAAATCATGTCCAAAAAGACATGCAACTTAGGTGCCATATTTGACTCAGAGTTGTCTTTCGGCACTCTGGTGACCACAGTGCTGCAGTACTGATTTACAGGACTTACAAGGTCAGGTCATTTCTTTCCCCTGCAGATTTAGAAGAGGTTATTCATGTTTTTTCCGTTATCAGCAAGCTAAACTTAAACAGACTCCAGCTGATTCAAAATGCTGCTGTCAGGCTTCAACAGGCACTAACAGAAGTGAGCACATTACACCAGTCCTTTCTACCTTTCAATGGCTACTTGTGAGTTTTAGAACTGATTTTAAGATTTTACTGCTTGTTTTTAATGCCCTAAATGATTGATAAATCAATAAATAGATAGATAAAGTCTATTAATCCCCAGAGGGAAATCGTGTTGTCATAGCAGCCAGGTTAAAATGTAAAATATACTATGTATAGTATACAGATGTATCTGTATATAGTATATACCGGGGAAGTCCCTGCCTGACGATCTCCGGCAGGCAAGCCCAATATCTTCTTTTCAATCTCTTCTTAAAAACTCTCTTTTTGTTGTCTGTTTTTTTTTTAGACGTTGTAATTTGTGTTTAATATTTAACGGTTCTTGGTTGTTGTTGCTGCTGTTTCTATTACCCACATTGTTTGCAATGCACTTTGTACATGGTTTTGAAAAGTGCTCCCTGAATAAATCTATAATAAAAATGATTATTATAGAAGCCTTAGGCCAGATGTGTCGATGTATACAGTACGAACAGTTGAACTAACTCGGCACTCTACCTTTGTCCAAACAGCGTGAAAAGTCTTTTCTGGATGACTTTAGCTTTGGTGTACTTTGAGGACATCAGGATTTCCTAAAGTGGCCATGAAAAGAGGGACCAGCGAGGCAACATGTTTGTTTTATGCAATGATTATGTGGACATAAGTTTACACAATTTCACCGAAAGGTAACCAGACAGTTTACACTCTGGTAAACTTGCAGCTACCTGCGTGACCGTGCCCTTTTACACTGCTCATTGTGCAACGCTCGCACAACTGGTAGTTCCACAAACCATGTCATATATTTACCTTGGTTCCATCAGGACTGGTGATATAGATCAAAACCCAGTGCAGAACATTTACCCTGTAGACGGGCCCGTGAGTCTCGGCCCTGGGAAGGTTTTTTTGGATGTAATATGGTTACGCATTGGTTAAACATGCCAACCTGCAGCCTGAGTGAAGGCGCACTGGTGAACATAACCGAAGAGAATTAATGCCACGTAAAGAGTTGAAAAGCAAGCTGGACAGAAGAGGAATACAGCACACATTTGAACTTAAAAGAAACATACACATAAAATGTATATGACAGGTGGACAGTTAATAAAAGCCTATGGGTGAAATACAGTGACATACAGGGACCTGGTCTTTGCTTCGAGCTGACACTTTCCCATCATTTTCCTTTTTGCCTCGACACGCACAGAGTTGGGCTTGTCACATGAAACGAGCGTCACTTACCATTTCAGTATTAGGTCGTGTATAACTCCACCGTTTCTCATGACCTTCAAAAGCGTTGGATATTGTCCGAGACAGGAAATAGCTTTAATAAACCGCCCAGTTTGGCCGCTAACGTGGTCTGGCTCTTGTCATAGCAGCCAGGTACATTAAATAGGTCAGACACAACAGTATACAGCAACACTAAAATATGGTATTGTGGTAAGCAATAGCAATAATAATGGTAGGGGAAGTCCCTGCCTGACGATCTCCGGCAGGCAAGCCCAATATCTTCTTTTCAATCTCTTCTTAAAAACTCTCTTTTTGTTGTCTGTTTTTTTTTTAGACGTTGTAATTTGTGTTTAATATTTAACGGTTCTTGGTTGTTGTTGCTGCTGTTTCTATTACCCACATTGTTTGCAATGCACTTTGTACATGGTTTTGAAAAGTGCTCCCTGAATAAATCTATAATAAAAATGATTATTATAGAAGCCTTAGGCCAGATGTGTCGATGTATACAGTACGAACAGTTGAACTAACTCGGCACTCTACCTTTGTCCAAACAGCGTGAAAAGTCTTTTCTGGATGACTTTAGCTTTGGTGTACTTTGAGGACATCAGGATTTCCTAAAGTGGCCATGAAAAGAGGGACCAGCGAGGCAACATGTTTGTTTTATGCAATGATTATGTGGACATAAGTTTACACAATTTCACCGAAAGGTAACCAGACAGTTTACACTCTGGTAAACTTGCAGCTACCTGCGTGACCGTGCCCTTTTACACTGCTCATTGTGCAACGCTCGCACAACTGGTAGTTCCACAAACCATGTCATATATTTACCTTGGTTCCATCAGGACTGGTGATATAGATCAAAACCCAGTGCAGAACATTTACCCTGTAGACGGGCCCGTGAGTCTCGGCCCTGGGAAGGTTTTTTTGGATGTAATATGGTTACGCATTGGTTAAACATGCCAACCTGCAGCCTGAGTGAAGGCGCACTGGTGAACATAACCGAAGTGAATTAATGCCACGTAAAGAGTTGAAAAGCAAGCTGGACAGAAGAGGAATACAGCACACATTTGAACTTAAAAGAAACATACACATAAAATGTATATGACAGGTGGACAGTTAATAAAAGCCTATGGGTGAAATACAGTGACATACAGGGACCTGGTCTTTGCTTCGAGCTGACACTTTCCCATCATTTTCCTTTTTGCCTCGACACGCACAGAGTTGGGCTTGTCACATGAAACGAGCGTCACTTACCATTTCAGTATTAGGTCGTGTATAACTCCACCGTTTCTCATGACCTTCAAAAGCGTTGGATATTGTCCGAGACAGGAAGTAGCTTTAATAAACCGCCCAGTTTGGCCGCTAACGTGGTCTGGCTCCATAGCTCAGTGGTTAGAGCACTGGTCTTGTAAACCAGGGGTCGCGAGTTCGATCCTCGCTGGGGCCTCGTTTTCCCCTTCAAATCTAAATTGTCTTTTTGCTATTCTTCCCAACTTTAACTATATTTAAGCGCCTATTTCACTAGTTAGAACCTCGGGGAGCGGTAACAGTGCTATTCTTTACAAACCAAATGTTGTGAAGTTGGTAGCATGAATCTGAATCTGGAGGGGAGCTTTAAATCTGCAGTCAGGTGTCAGACGGCAGATGCAGGTGAGATATTACAGACATAAGAGGCCAATGGTATCGGTGAATGCTACCTCATTTGCCGATACAGTCAACCACTTCAATCTTGGCCGATACCGACATTGAATCGGTATCAAAGTCACTGTTTACAGTAGTTATGGTGATGGAGATCAGCGATTCCAATATGACAGTCAACAGTATGCGACGTCTATCTGCTTCGTGTGCAAATAATCACCCAGTTTGTTGTTATCACACGGTATCAGCTACCAATGTAACAACAACAGTAGCTGCGTGTCCGACGTTTTGCTCATTCGTAAATGGAAGGCAAGTAAATGGATGTGAACTTGTGAAAATGGAAGACTTTGTGTTAAATTGTGGTAAATCCCTACATGGTCCATGTCCTACTCTTGTGACACACCTCAAATTAAAGCTGACAGTCTTTTGCACTTTCATGTGCAAATGTGTCGTAACATTTATACAAATGTTATCCTGACACATCCAGAGTTAAATATTCTGTGCATAATGTCAACAACATCGTTTTCTTTTTAAGTTTGAACCTTCGTCGGTTTAGTTGGAGTTGTTATTGTATCGTTTATTCAGATTATAGCCTATGAAGCAGCACGTGTCTATCATTAAAAACATAGACACACAGCATCATAATAAGTCACAAAAACAGTTATCTTCTGTATCTTTGAAAGTTTTTGCCAGGTTCCTGAAAGCGTCGTGCCTTCACACGTTAGAAGTGGCTCCGTGTTGCATGCAGCCTGTGAACTTTCATTTTTTGCTAAACATGACAACGAGGTGGGTTCGTCTTCACGACTTTAAAGACGAGTTCACCAAAGAGTTGACGAGGGAATTCCTCCAGAGCTGAAAATAGAACCAGCGTTACCAATCGGAGCATGAAACTACGTAGGTAGATGCACTTCGCACATCAGAACCCGCCTGTTCTCCCTTCACAAACTTATACAATTGCACTTGTCTCCAGGCCCAGCGGAAAGCCAAGGTAATTTTCTGAGTCATCACAGAGAGTCACATAGGTTTAATGAAGACACGCGTACACGAGCAATAGGCTAAGTGACGCAGATGGGCATTGTGAATCCAACGCGCCTTTAGGTTTGCTCCTGTAAGTAGATTGGCTAATCGCGAAACACATTCTGCTGCGCCCAAATGTCCCAAAAGATGTGACCACCCCCCCCAAAAAAACAGATTTAGAAACAGCTATGTTGTTTCTTTAAATGTTTGCACCCCAATTTGATTGCATCTGACACAGTCCCCCCTTTATCCATTCACTGCGTCCTATTTCCACGTCTCGAAATGAAAAAGACAAAACAAAAAACGGTGCATTTAACTGGTTGTAGGTGTGAAATGTGGGTACATCCTTCCAGGTGATGAAACACTGCCGACATTGTAAAGGATACACCCACAAAAAGCTCAACAAGTTTTCTCCTGAAGCTCATACATTGAACTAACACGAAGCGGGCCGGGATGATCACACCAATCTGGGTGCCAGCTCAGGCCGTCGGTGGTGGACGATGGTGGTGCACACCGGATATA
>KV751328.1:889425-903819 GCA_001698575.1 Mola mola | reverse complement strand
GCAGCGTGTCGGGTACCAACGTCACAAAGCAGAGGCATTGCACATCTGCAGCCCATCGCCCCTGTGCTGAAGTGCCCCTAGTGTATATTTCAGGCTGCTTAACCTACAACTGAAAGCACAATCCTGGGAGTAAGATGTTGTTTCTCTACAAACCAAATCTGACTTTGTTCAGGCTGATGTATGTGTGACTTCCTGCTTGATTACCCCTGCTGATCAGATATCAGATGTTCCCCTTATTTTTTAAAATCTTCCACAACAAATGATTGATGCATTAGCCTAATGATGATGTTGTAAAAAAAAAAAAAAAATCCCTAATCGGTGGTGAAAACAGATGTGTCCCCAACAGAGGGTTTGAAAGTTAGCTTGGTCATCGACCTATGAGCATAAATTCCAATGCAATGGCTTCATGGACATTTTGTTAATGCACAAAATAAATGTTGTTTGTAACATAAAGTAATGCAATTCTGAATTGCATTACAAAAGAAGTTTCTCAGAATGTATTTTGAATAATTTTATATGCACATTAGTAAAATAACACAGTACATGCAACTGAACGTACCCCCAGCAGCGTATTATAGTACATAAATAAAAGACAATGGGTTGCTCTTAATTCATATATTACTCACATAAGAATATTCAATTCCAACCTGACCTCAGTCATCCAATACCTCTACCAAGTCACTGTTTTGAATAAAATGGCCCAAATAAAGGTCCCAGATGTTATAAAACTCACCAATGTTCTTCCTCCTTACAGAAGAAATGTGACTAAACCCTCTTCCAGAATAGAGCTATAGAAAGTCTAGCTTATGATAATCACAAATCAGCCAACATTTATTTTGTAGAACGACATTAGTTGTCAGGGCAGATTCCCAAAAGAAATTTTGGCTTTGAGTCTGCTGAGGACAGTTGAGGCAGAACAGCAAAAGATGAAATCCCCATTCAGGCCTGTGTACTTACGCATAGTGACCAGCAGGGGCTGCCCTTTGATAGCTTCCCAAAGTTTCCCGCAGCGTCCCATCTCTCTCGTCTCTGCGCACACAGACTTTGGGTTTACTAAAATAAACGAGATAGTGATGAAATCTAGTGTAAAAATAAATTCCTCCGAACATTACTGATCCAAGAAATCCATTCTGAACTGCTGCACCCCTTCCTTTGTGCTCACTTGCTACGATCCGTCCACATCTACCACTGTGGCCGCTTCATACCTGTCCGTACTGTTCATATTAACCTTCGAGCTTGTCTGCATTCTTATCTTAAAAGAACGCACAGTCATATTTTTGGTCCAGGGTCTTGGCTCTGTGTAAACACTGGAGGCTAGGGGCTGTTTGATATTGTTATGGCTGGCAGGCTGCCGCCTCAGCACCACCAGATCCGCAGGCCCCTCTCATGTCCAAAGGTATTGTGTTGGCTGCTCTTTTGATTTCCATTATCAACGGAGAGAGGGAGAAAATTAAGACTCCGACTGGACACGAGTAAACAAACAAGAGTCTGTAGAGTCTGGTTCATCTGAAGAATGCCAGTTATTCAGACTCCTCTGAGGATATTGATGTCCAGTGTTGGGATTATCCTGCTCAGTATTGTTTTTGCCTGATAAAAGTGATGTCTGAGAAATTCTGAATCATGAAAGCATCAAAGGAAAAGACAGTTTTGACGTTACATTATAAAAGAAAAACATCAAAGGGTTTTACAATTCTCCCTGCACAAGTCCCTGAGCTTGCATGAATTCCGATGAAAACACTTTTCTCCTCGTTAACAAGTCCATACGTTGTTTCTATGTGTTACAACGCTCATCGTGACCTAAATAGCATCATGGCTGAACATTTCTGCCTTTGTTCTGCAATCCACCAATGGCAGACTCCAAAACACGAATACAGACAGCGCGGGTCCTCTACATAGACGACCTCGGGAACCAAACCTGATGACTTGCAGGGGTAAACGTAAAAGCGAAACCTACCGTTCTTATGTATCATCTTGTCGCTCCTCCTCTTCTTCCTGAGACTCTGGATCTGGTTCACCCATTGTGCGGTGTATAGTAGACTAGTTTTAAAGTCAGTAGATGACAGAGCAGGTGAGCTTCGGGTCACTCCAGCTGCAGGAATGGGCCGGGGCTAAAGTAACTAGTTTCCAGATCCCCATAACCCAGACGAACCAAAAGTGTAGAATTACATCTAAGCCATTTCAAGGCCGCCAAAGGACACTGCTACACTGCAGTGGGGATCATATGAACATGTTAGCATGCTGTCAGCATTTAACTGAAGATCTGTCTCGCTGTAAGCTACGCCCGCTTGCAAGAGCTGTGGAATTAAGAATATTAAGGTTTCAGATGAAAAAAACCCAGCAAAACAAGGCACAAAAATTGAACTCTTGACTGAGCGCTGGTTTGTTTTCACATGGCCAAGCAGTGTTAGAAATGCACAGAGGGGTTAGCCGTTAGTGGGGATTTTGACCTATTAAGAATAAAGTATATATATATAGGTACAATTTCACATACTTGCTAATGTTACTGTACACTTTGTCAAAAGAATTAAAAATCACCTACGGTTGAAGAAAGGGGTTTAAACACAAAGTGTGTTTCATGCTCTATAGCCGTTGCATTTCTGCTCCTTATGAGTACAGGATCCTTTTTGAGATTAGTCTCGTTGATTATCTCAGAACAAGGCTTTCCTCTGTGCCGGGCTGGTCAAGGAATGGGCTAAGTCAAACTCCAGATAATCCACTGGATCTTTAAAACCCACTGGCATTCGAATATGTTATGTAGGTAGAACTAACCAAAGCATGTATGTATGTAAGCGAGTGTGTATGGCCTAAACTGTGTTGACCTGCATTAATGCATCATTTGGGTGGTTTTTACGACTTCAATGAGGCCTTGTCTGTTTCTGTGTTTCTGAGTCCATGTTTGTGTGAGTGGAGTTACCTGCAGCACAGGAGACCTGTAGATGGGGCGCAGGGGACAAGGCGGCCTGTAACGGCAGCGGCGAGAGACTTGAAGGGCCACGCTGTTTGCAGGTCGAGCAGCCACAGCGCACACGCAGGAAATCTCATGCGCCTGCCAGCTTACAAAAGTAAACAGATCTGCAAGCAAGTGCTGGCACGGGGCCTTGGCCACCATTGCTACGACTAAAAGGAATGAATCACACCACAAACACATCCACTGGCTGTGACGCATTCCGTAAGTGAAATCATTCATGTTTGTTTACAATGCGGCGATTTTGGTCATCGGTGACCACAGTTGTTCTCCCTCACTGACGGGGCCGACGTGCCCTGCATAAGTTGTGAATGGCGCTTTTTTTATTTGCCTAGTACTCTTTGCTTCATTCAATATTTTAGATAACATCTTTGAGGACCAGAGTTGAGAAAGCGCCGCTCTCTTTCATGTCCATTTCCCCTCTCTCTTCCACGCTTTCTCCTCGGCCTGCACATCTGCGGTTGTTTATCGGTTATTCTCCAGCAGCAATGTGGTCAACATGTGTCTGGCCTCCCTCCACACGGCGCTCATTCGTAGTCAACTTAGGAAACGCTGAAGGGCTACGCTCGACCCACCAAGCTTCTTATGTCCGTCCTCGCCCCGCGGAAGTTGGATTTCTCTGTATCTCCTCGCTCGTTCACGTTAACATTAGTACATCCTCTGCTAATTGTGTCCTACTTTTGACCTAATGTTTTATTGCAAATGCATAACCAGGCTTTTTTTTTTCCCTCTCTTTTCTCTTGGGTCATCGAGAGCAACAATTAGGGGATAGACGTCGTGACCCACAGGAATTAGAGTACCGGTATATAAGAGGAGTATATGGACTGCCTAAGCCTATGGATTTGCATTACCCTGACCTTTGAACCTTTAATCTCGATGTTATTTAATCCTCTGGAGAGAGTACAGCCCGAGGAAAGATGATGGGGGAAAAGATCAACCTAGATGCCACATTGGAGATGGACGTCAGCGATGGTGTCGTGGATGAGTCCGATAGGTTAAAGTTGTGCACTCAACAGTCTGAACCTGCCGTACCATTTTGACACGCCGATTTGTCTCTGAATGCATTTCTGGCCAACGTGATTCATTTGCTCCGGCTTGAATTTGTAATTCCGGGGCCCGGCCACAACTAAGAGTCATGCTCCGCACTACAAGAATGCCCACAGCACATTTGTAAATCCCAAAGCCTCTGGTTGTCTGTTTACAAGTCTGACAGAATATGTTAGCACAACTTTTGACTCCTAGTTGTGAACCCTGCGTGTAAACAAAGCCAATGTTGCACTGACAACACACAGGCGGAGTAAGAGTAAACTGAGAAACGTTTGATGCCGGCGGTTCAAACGGCCCTGGCACACGCTGCTCACTGCTCGCTAGAAGTGGGGACTCATACTTAATCGAGCCCTGTTGAAGGTGTAACGTCGCGGTGAGTAATTAGAATCACGTGTGGATATCACGCATACTTATCTGCACAAAACTAGAACTAGTGCTCATGCATTAGGATTTCAAGCACGGCTTCCCGCAGCTCAGCCCTGAGGACACGATCAACGGTCACACTCGAGTTCGACCGTCTGACATCACATTTGGCTGTTCAAGGACAATTGTAGTTTTCAATATAAGCTCTATTTCATGAACTTTGAGTGTCTAAAACTTCACAAATTCTAATTGAAATAAATCTACTTCATTAATTTGCTTGTCTTTGGTAAAGAGTGGGAAAAAAAGTGTTCTTTTGGCAATTGAATAATCATGTTTGGGCAACACCTTTACTGACAGAACGCATAGATCAGTATTATATTCAGTCCTAGCGGTCCTTTTATCGTAATTATTAGAAAAAGATGCATTTTGTAAAGTTTTCAACGCTCAATGTTTGGGAAATAGGGAACCTGAAGGGGACAAAACAGTTCCAGTCTTTTGACATTTTGTGTAATCTGTGTGTTTGCTTTCTTGCTGTTTTTTTGAAACAATCAAAACCACTCTGATGATTTCACAGGGAAGATTGGGGGAGGGAGTTACTTCAGTTTAACATGAAGGTGAAAAAAAAAGGTGTGAAAAGGGGTGCAACGAAGGTTTGTTTTTCAGTGGCGTAAGGCAAAAGGGCCTTGGTATAAGGTAACATTCCACTGTATCAACAATTCAGCAGTAACAAGCTACTTCTTGCACTAAAAAAGCAGTGCACTCATTTAAAAAAACCAAACATTTTCCTCTATGCTGTAGCCTTTTGCTTAAATGCAAAACGTTTTTTTCACAACATCTTAAGTGCAGAGTTTTTAAAATTAAGGTTTCTGTGTTTGACAAACACCACCTCAATTCATCCATGTTTTAACAGTTTTGTTGTTTAGATAAAATAAAGAAACAAACACCGACTTTTTGCTGATGAACTGAGAAACAGTCTTATGATAACAGATAACAGATTTTTTTTTTTTGCTCAGACTTTATTGCCGCCTGCTGGCCTGATATGCTTGTTTGAGCATTTTGAAATGTTCTTTTTATTTTTTTATTCTTCTACCAAGGTTGTATGGACAGATTTCCTTTTAAAGATGAAAGGCTTGGCTCCGGCCAAAAATAGATTTTACACACAATTCTTTGAAAAATCATTTAATATTTCACAGAATGTTAATCAGTTCCTCAAACATTTGCTAAACTCTTCTTTGCAGTATCACGATATGGAAGAATCAAGATATTTGGCGTGTGTGAAAGAGAAGCCTGAATCGTCTGAGGAGCCTGCCACACTTAACTTCTGGTTGTCTTGGTATAGATTGGTTGTCTTAACATGTAGCCTGTTGCTGTGAACAAGGAAGTGATGTGTTTGCATGCTAAAGGAATGCTCCCTGTACTGTACCTGTCTTGTCGGAGAGGAAAAGTTTAGTTGGCCAGTCACTTAAACGTAGAACTAGCCAGTTGTGTTTAAGGAATTTCGCTCTGCAGCACCATGCTATTCTTGGCTCCACTATACAGAATCTAAAGTGTGGGGAAAGAAATGATGCATTAAAAAAGTCAGATGATGAATGCAAGGTCTTTATATATTTCTTCAGCATAACTGTAACAACATATTCATAGAGCACGGCAGTACAAAGTAAAATGAAACACAGACACATTTTAATGCTGCTGTATGACGTGATATGAGGTTATGAGGACAAGTGGATTCCCTTTTGATAATGGGTGACTTCATTTCTCAGTCCGATTAGTGCACCGTGTTGAGTACAGAGACATTTCAAAGCTTCAGTAAACTTACAAAAAAAAAAGAGAACAGACAAATAAATACTGTACAACACCATATATGTATTATTAGATTCAGAAATCACAAAAAGATCATGCTTTCCTCTACAGAACACTTGATATATGCACTTTCATAGAACAATGCAGCATTTCTGGTTTCCCTTCATAATAACGCTATCATCAACAAATGGCAAACATGAGTACATGTTGATATATCTTTTGTATACATACATATATATATATATGTATACACATACACACACACACACACACACACACACACACACACACACACATATATATATATATATAGTGTATATCTTAAATAAAGTGCCTTCCTTTAATAACGGTCAATCCAAAATGTAAATGCCAGTTTGCATGTACACACCTGGAAGCAGGTTTCCTGAACGCCCGCAGAATTAGACTGGATAAAAGGGGCAATTCCTGCAGTTTTAAGGTACTGATTCAAGATTACTGCCATTCATTTTGAGTAAGATCACTTTAGCTCCGGATTAAAATCTTGCTGTTGTCCACGCATTCCATGCCACATTTACCTGCACTTTCTAGCTTTAAGCAACAATGACATCATTCTACCACACACAATGCATCATTTACAACTATTCAGTCATAAGGGATATAATTGGTTTCTGAAAGCATTATCTGTTCATCAGTTCCAATCTGGATTACGCACCCGATATCCTACTAATCCTGACCCCAATACGCTTCGCACTAGTTCCAATAGCGCTCCACTGTCGAGGTACATGAACAAATCTGTTGATCATGGTAAATTAGTCCCCCTGAGAACGTCGTATGAGCACAATCTACTCAATGTACAACTTAATTTTACCTAGATTTGCACTGTAGAGATGCTGGATTTACACAGGCACCAGCAGTCTGATTTGTAAGTCTTTGGCACCCAAACCATATCTTCCTGGCTTTGAAAATGTGAGGAAACACTTGAAATCAACGTGTGCAACAAAATATTTGAAATGTTGAAATTTGCTGCAAAAGGGCTATTCTCCCAATTTTCATTGGCAAGCTTGCTAATGACAAGCAGAATGTTTCAGATCCTTTTAGCTTACCTCTCTGGATACAATCCTGCATACTTCTAACATTACTACTTGTATTGTGCCAAAGGATTGTCTAAAATGTACATTTCTGATGATGCATGGGGCATCTTTTGGGTCTATAGATTTCCTGTTGTCTTGTTACCCTTAATCTCTAATGTAGAACCCGAAGGATTATATATCGTAGCAGCATAGTTGGAATATTAATCTGTTGGACTCTTTCCTGGCATGTCTTTCTTTAATCATTATAACCAGCGCACATTTGTATATTTCCTTTTGACAAACCTACAAGAAGCACAATCAAGGCGTTTCGCTATTGTGAATCACAAGCGCTGGAGAACACCATCAAAATACACGCCAGTAGGTAAACATCAATGCTTACACACAGCCAATAGAGTGAACTGAATATGAAGAGAGAGACAGCTTGAAGTCACGCCAGATGTGAAACAGGTCTGCAAGCGACGGGAGAACACTGCAATTATTTATGTTCTTGCTATTCGGTTCACTTCAATCGAGCCTGATATCAGAAGCACTGTGCCAAATCCTCATCTGAGACGGCCATATTTTCACATCATTGCTAAACCCCACAAATCTCCCACTTACAAATGGGCACTTCCTCCCAGTCAATGCACTTGAATGCAGGATGCATGGTTTCAGGTGGGTTTTCATGACTTCTAGGGTGTGCAGTCTCCCCTCATGCTAGGATTGGGCCCCTCTAAGTGAAGTGATGGTTTTGGCTGTGGTCCCTCAGTACTCTCTGGCTTCTTCCAGTTCGTTCATGAACACGTCTTCACGGGGATTCTGTGGGCAGCTCAGTCCATTATTGGGTGGCCGCACCCCATGGAAGCGACTCCAGTCTCCCTTGCACAGGATCCACGGCAGCACGTCCACTTTGAAGTGAAGCTCTGGGGAGAACTCGGTACTGATCAGGTTCGGCGTGCCTGCGCCTTTGCCCCGCGTGATCAGATGCCCTCGATCGCTGTAACAGCAGTGCTGCGCCGCGAGAGTGGACGAGTCACCGGAAAGCGCAGACCGGATGCAGTTTTGAGCCGTTGGCTTGTAGATGTCCAGGCGCTCCTTGGGGCCACTTGCATCGCGCCAGCGGAACTGCTGCCCGTGCGTCTCGTCATCGATGCTGACCACAGTGTAAGCCACCTCAGAGGGGTAGGTGCAGGGGCAGCTGGGCAGCTCGGACAAGACCTTCTGGAGGTACCTCTGGAGGAATTCACTCTTGCAGTTGAGCCACTTCTCACAGCTGTCCACATCTTTTGGAAAGGGGACAGAAACATCAGATGACTTTGTGTTTTACAGTTGTTCATGGTAGAGTAAGCAGTATATATATATATATATCTGACTCTGCTTACAGCTAATGAGGTGAAATATTGCACGATAGTTTAAACAAACAGAGAAACTTCCGCCAGAAAAACTCACCTGTCCCAAATGGCTCGGTGCCATTCTCCGTCTCGAAGGGAAAAGGCTCTACCAGCGTGTTGACGTCACCTACAAAGAAGAGAGTTGTACACAAGCTCTAGATTAGGAACCGGCTGGGAAAGCAGAGCGCCTCAGTTCTCCAGGCTTGGTTTGTTTTCTTTAGTTCTTAAAATGGAATTACAATCTTACCAGGGCAAGGCTCCAGGTCACACTTAGAGGCCTCAGTCAGAGTGCAGGAGTAGCCACAGGACTTGGTCCTCTTCCTCTCACCGTGTCCACATGTCACCGAACACGGAGACCAAGGTGTCCACTCATCTATGTCTTTCTCTGTGTGGAAAAGAAAACAAAGTTTAAAATTACAGCATAACATGAGCGGTTACTTTAAACTGCTGTGAAATTTCACCTTGTGACCCTAACCCTAACCCTAACCCTAGCCAGACTTATTAAGACTCAAGCACGGTGGTATTAATACAATGCTAAATTATAGAGAGGGATACATAATGGAAGGCAATTAAATTGCAATTACAATCCCGCTTTCAGAAACAGTAAATTACTAGATGTTCTGTAATTAACAAAATAATAGGAAACAGCTTCAAACATTACACTCTAGTGTTGACGTTAACTTTGTACTATGGCAGTTTGACTTTTCAAAGTTTCTGGCCGGCCCCGGTCCAAATAAAAAACAATCTTCTCCTTGTCTAACCATGCAAACCCATATTCCTTCGAAAAAGGCTTCGGTAAAATTAGAGAGTGGGAAGCTGTGCGGTGGCTGTCCGCCTCCACGCCATGTTTCCTTGTGGTGTTAATAACATTGAAAACAAGTCTTTCTTGATTAAAGGCAAGTTGGGTGCAGAAATACCAGCTTGGGTGTAGCGAGCACCCAATTTTACTTTGTGGGCGCTGCCAACTCTCCATGTGGCCGTAGGGGAATGAAGTCTCAGGAGAGTCTTAATTACAGAAGAAGCTAAGGCAGACATCCTTGATTTATGTTAGGCGAGTCTTATGATGTGACCACTTAAGAGGCATTGTTGCCCTTTGTTGGGTTTCGTACATTCACGACCGTTAAACAGCTTAAGTGTATTTATTGGCATTAACGGTTAAGGGACGGGTCAATGAGTGCAAGCTAGTCCGGTTATAAGAAACCTGTTTCTACATCTTGAGATTACGCTTCAACAACAGCGGTTTACGCAACAACAATCGTTGAAAACTTTTGAAAAACAAACAGATCAATCATGCAACGAAGATTGAACGCTGTAGGCTGTGGTAAGCCGTCAACTGTGCTCTGATCTACAATTGGACTCACACACGCTGGCCTGCCCACTGCTCACTCCAGACTTTTCTCTTTCTCATTCGCCTTTTCTTTTCAATCTTCACTCCCTTTCATTCACCATGTACACCTTTCTCTTCCTCTCTCATTATTTACTATTTTTAGCACTGAATAAGTGGCTTGTGCAAGCTGAGACACAACATTTTTTCCCACCAGAGGAAGGCAAAATTAAGAGGGGGGGGAAAAGCCGTAAAAGTTATGCGGAGCCCTGAAAGCCCCCTGAAATTCTTGAACTGGCTCAAAAGGCTGAGCCGCATAGGGCAGTGAGGGCCGCCAGGGTCTGGGGGGGCCCAAGGGGTCCAGAGGAAGGATGAAAGGGCCGGCCAAATGGCCGCTGTCATTCTGTGTTCCCAATCTGCCCTCTAATTGTTCACAAGCCGAGGGCTGTTTTGTCCCAGGGAACAGTGCCGGCCTCACGCTGCCATTAGCGAGTGCATCGAACCCATCTTCAAAAGGTAGGCCTCTGCGACCAACACGACCAGTGTCGACTTCAAAGTGCCCACAACCCACAATGTCCTGATGGTCGATTGCTCATGCTGCCTCGCATGCTGGCATCGTTTGGTTCTCTCTGACTGTGAGGACAGTAATCATGCAGCTCTCCTAAGCCAGTCTTTTCTTCTTTCTCCATTGTTTCTCCCACTTTCTGTCTTTCCTTCCTTGAAATTTCCCTTTTATCTCTAAGATCAGTGGTTTTTCATACTAAATATTTTTGCATTTTTTTTCCAGCCACTTTGATTAAACCAAAGCTAAAAGATCTGGTCTGTCAGCTGGTACTGTGGCCATACCAGCAGACAGCGAGTGTACCACTTGGCAAAGCTTACCATAGTAGCTCTGCACTGGATCCCAGCCTTCGTTCCAATGTGTATCCCAGTCCCCGCCCACTCCGCTGGGTAAAGGTTCCTCGCTGCCGTAATCTAGGGAGTAATCTTCCTCCTCCTCTTCCTCGCCAGTTTCCTCTGCGCCTGACCGGCTGTTGCTGTCCTCGTTGGAATCTGCGTCAGTGTAGCTCCAGAAAAGGGGCCAGAAAAGCTTCTTGCCTCCTATCCAATCGACGGTGGAAGACGGGGAGGAGGAAGACGAAGGAAGCCACTCTTTTTCCTTGGCCAGGTCCATCTCTACCTCCATCTGGGGGTCGTCCACCACCTCAATGGTTACCTGTGTAGAAAACCACAGTAACCTGAAGTCACTGATATGATCTTGAATTTGTCCTGAAAGCGTACAAACCAAATTTAGTAGAAGACAGTAGAACTGTCCAGTGCTTTAGAGGTGAGACCATCAAAATGAGAAGTACCTCAAGTACTTTGGTGCAGCTTCAGGAGTTGAGCTAGAATGTGCTCGTCTCAAGAAATCAGCTATCTTAAATGTGCCGAGAAAGTTTTCTGCAAGCGAATCCGTTTTCCGGATCTAAGTCAGCCAGCCAGACATGAGCATGAGGATTCAGCCAACCAAACGATCCTCTCAGGGAGACGATGTGAGCATTTATTACGGGTAACTACCTCTCATTACCTCGATATGACTCATCCGAGATGCTACGGCACTTCCTTGGGCCCACTTCAGCTGACGTGAAGACCAGGCAAGAGAAAGACTATGGGGAAAATCTTTTTCACTTGAACGGTTGTGGAATTAATTTTACAGTTTGGAAAGGCACATGACGATTGGAAATGCTTTGATTTATCTTAGATGAACATATACTTAGAATTGAGTCATTGAGTATGGTACAGTACATCTGGTCTATATGCTACACGAAAAGCCATCATGTAGACCTAGGCTGGTGTCATTCTGTCCCTCTAACCGCAATCCTGATTGCACTGACCAGAGATGGAGAGGATAAATGCCACGAGATAAGTTAAACAGAACAACTTGGTGAACATTTTTGGCTTAATTTAGGAGAAGAGTACGAGGACCTAAAGAGCCCACTTTCCTTTATTGCCTTTTAATTAAATAGCGGGTCTCCAAGATTAGACGGAGGGACTTTTAATTTTGTAGATTTAAATCATTTTATGCAATAAAAGGCAATTGACCAAATTCTCTTTGCATGAAATGCTTTAGTTTAACCCACTCATGTATTAGTCACTTTATGGACTATTTGGAACTTATTTTGAATGAATGGAAAAATGGACTTCATTTTCACCTGTATGTTCGGGTTCTGTGAATTGATGTCAGCATTGGCCAGGTCGGGAAAGTTCTTGAGATCCAAGATGAAGGGTTTCGTCTCCTCCTCTGGTTCAGGTTGTGGGAGAACACCGACTGATCTGTGCTGGTGGTGGGACCACCTCCTCTGGTGGCTGAGGGGCTCAGACAGGAGACTCTGGACCTGGTTCTGCTGCTCCAAAGCCTCAGGGACATACTGGACCCCGCCACCGTGAATCAGGTGCCCGTGAACCTGCAAGCACAAGGCGGGAGATGAAGAGTTCATCAGGAGCGGAAACAATAATCCATTGGCATGATCAAAGGGAAAATGGTTGACTGGAAACGCCTTGAGGCCTGGATCTGTGCAAACTGTGTACAGATGCTGCTTTCAATAATGTCAAGACAAGGGGACATTCAAAAGCCAGTGTCTACTATAGGGCTAATAATCACTTCTAATGAGGGGTTTAAAAACAACCAGTGCTCTGTTTCCAGGAAGGAATCTTGAAACTATCTTTCCACTTTGTAGCTTGGTCAGCAATTTCAAAAAGTCCTTGAGGCATCCAACTATCTAACCAAGTGAACAACCAGCCTTTGTTCATTTCATTGTTGTTTTTTTTTCCCACAGCAGTCATGGCATCCAGGCTGTAGACAAAGAGGGGCCTGTGCCAGAGAGATCCTCTTTTAGCTTTAATGAGAGGGCTTGGGAGGCGTGGGACCCCCGGGCTGGTGCGAGCATGTCTGAAACTGCTGTGCTTCCACTACTTAGTTTGACCTTTCAAGTTCTGCAGTTACAGAGAAGAACAGGAGGAAATGCTGATCTCTGAGATTAGTGGTAAGATCATGAATGGGTACGTACTTCTACTGTATCTGGAATACAGTCACTTAAAGAGGTTGGTGGATCTGCTTCTCCAGCAGCCACGTGTCTTTTTCCTGTCACATTATCATTTCCATGCTAGTTCTTCGGATGATCCCTCATCTGCAATTGAGTCACATCTTTATCATCCTGGATATACTAAATTGACGCAAACGTGACTGAGCGGGACCCAGAGATTTGACCTGAGTCAGTTTGTGGTGTGATCAGTTGCAGTTGGAGGGCTAAAGAGGAGAAAAAAGTGCCTGAATTAATGACCCACCCGGTTGAAGATTTATGGTTATGGCCTCTCGAACGGGGCATACTTTTCACTGACTGCCTGCGACTGTCCCATAAAAAAGTTATGTGGTCGGTCAAATTCAACTATGTGAACACATTATGCCTGAAAAGTTGGCCCCCTCCTCAAATAACCATTAACTGGTGGTGACAAATGGATAAACTTTTCTTATGCCTCCCTGAAATTCTATCCACTGCGAATACTGAAACAAATTTTACACATATTGCAGCAACTGAATATTGACCACGTTTACCGCACAAGTGCCTCAAGTTTGCTGTTGTTTTTAATAAGGTTGGGGATGATATGCTCTTGTCCTGATTCGATTGCATCACAATATTGGATCGCCATTCAATTTGTATTGCGATTTGAGAGTATTAATGACTGCGATTATCTTTTTCTTCTTAAAGATAATCAAAAGTTAAACCTTATGCTCCTACAGACAATATATCATAAGTCATAATTCCAATAACAATGCACATCACATGTCAATTCTCGCCCAGTTCGGCATTTTCTGCTTGTGTTTTGGTTGCTCTCAGCTCTCCTCAGTTTTTTTTTTTGTTTTGTTTTCTTTTTTTTGGGATATGATATTGCTGTTTCATTCTCTGCACTACAGTTAAAAAAATGAAATAAAAAAAAAAAGATTCTCGGGTAAAAGCGGAATTTTAAAATGGTCCCATAAACAATTTAGACACTTGCACATTTGATTTTTGTTTTTCCCCCACCCCTACTTTTTAATGTTTGACGGCCCTGTTCTGGTTCAGTTTTCAGCATTGTAAACAAGGTACCTTGTTAAAGGCATTAAAGGCAGCATTAATTTAATCTCTAGTTCTTGTGTTACACCAACAGTTTAAAGTCCTCCTTCGCCCGTCTTCCCTGGCCTTGTCTGTGGACCTCGCTGCCAAACCGTCCCCGTGGTGACAACATCCACTATTACACACAGGCCCGCGCAGCTACATGCTCGCCCAGACCCAGAAGGTCCGGAGTCACGAGAGGGGCCACATACTTTAACACCCTCCTCATCTCATCTTGTTACACATCTGGATCCTGTATTCTTTCACCCTGTATATCACAGGGTGAAAGAATCCTTCCTTCCTCCCACTCCTTCTCTCTGATCCT
>KV751328.1:848827-875358 GCA_001698575.1 Mola mola | reverse complement strand
AGTGTCTGTGTATTTACATATAACACTGTGTAAATACATATAAGAATTAAAGTAAGTGAGACATAATTGGCAACGGGTGAAGCAACCTGCTGGCACTCACACCCATGTTAAACAGATTTGCTCAGCTGCTGGATCAAGCAGATTATAGCTAATTTAGGTTTCACAGTGTTGAAGGATCCATTTTAGTATCATGTGCTCTGTATTGCCTCATTGCTGAGGTGTGCCCTTAAATCATAATTCTGACTTTTCATTTTTTTTTTTTTTCGCTAAGATGTGTATTACTGGAGGTCACCCACTGTTATGCTTGAAGACCCGAATTGTAGAACCAGACAAACGGGCACCCAGCACCAGCGACGCGTGATTCAACTCGTCGCTCAGAATAAGACAACCCTACAACAAGAAAAGAGAGGAAACAGTTTTGAATTCACGTCAGCAAGGGCTCATTTAGCTCCCTTTATGTACGTAAATGAATTATCAGTTTCAAACGACATTATCATCACCGCCCAAATACTTCAGTACATTTAGCAGTTCAACAGGACATCCACCAGGGGGCAGCTCAGAGTCAAAAGCAGAGACCACTTCTCCTTTGCAACCGACCAACTATCATCCTGCATTAATCCCTCCTAAAAATGTTTTACCATTTCTATTTTCTTCTTCTCGCCTCACTATAACGATTGGATATTGACAGCCACGCTGCTTCCACGGTTTCCAGTGGTACCGCTTCGTTCGCCCCCTATCTTTGAGCTTTCTGAAAATGTGTAGGGATACTGATGAAATAAACACAGTACTGACATAAGACTCTGTCCGTATCCACATACATTTTTAACGTTGAGCATAAATGAACCCTAACCCTGTCTATGTGAGGACAGCACCAATATCCAACTACGAAGAAAAACACTATTTAATCCTCTTTATAGCTTTTGTTTGCGTAATACTAACCCAGGATTTCACACATTTTAAAGTGTTGAGCAATGACATTGATTATTCCTCTTTGCAGAATGAAGAAAAGTATAGGCTGGTTTAAGCTGTTCATGTGAGTTTTTAATTCTGTGACTAAGACCACCTCTTGCCATGAATAAACACAATAATGATGATATATGGAAAAGTAGAAAAGCTCAAGTACCCTGTTCTTGTTTTTGAGCAATGACATTGATTATTCCTCTTTGCAGAATGAAGAAAAGTATAGGCTGGTTTAAGCTGTTCATGTGAGTTTTTAATTCTGTGACTAATACAAAGTGGCTGATATAAACATGCACTGATCACAATCAGCCAAATGTACGGAATGTTTTGCTTATTATGTCATCAGTATCCGTGACACTTTTTCCACCTCTTAATGTCAACAGACCCCAAACATTCACACAGTTCACGCACACATTTCCTCTAGTCAATGAATAAATGGACTTCTGACACCACACGCTGTTTTACCATGACATAACAATGTGAGCTGGAAGAAAAGTGACAGGCGCAGTTCATAGCTTATGAACCCTTGTGACTAGGACAGGGGCTCAAAGCTTAACTGTTATGCTGTTGTTTTTTTTGTTCCCCTTTTTCCATCTAGCTATCTGTTCTTTACTGTCAGGAAGCCTGTTGTTTGACTCACAAGGTAAACAAAGCTTAGATCTCTGCATCCTGTTCAAGCAACACTGGCTGGTGAAAAAAAAAAAAAAAAAAAAAAAAAGAGTGTAAGGACACAAGTAAGGCATACGTGTGATTTAACACCCTGCACTCGGAATGTTTTGTCGGAACTTTTGCCGGAAATTAGTGTGTTTGGAACAGTCTGTACTCTTGGCTTGGCCTTAAATCTGGGAACGTAACTTGTTTTCAAAGGAAACTGTGTTTTTTTTGTTAATAGCAGACACTCTTAATTGCACTCACATACCTATATCATAGCAGTATGTGGACTGCAACTATAAAAACAAAATAAAAATCCAAACGAGAGTAGGAGGAAGTTCTAAACCTTGCTGACAAGCGCTGGGATGTTCATTGAGTTGGTGGCAAAGCCCATCCCAAAAGCCATGGATGACTCAACACCCAAGAACCTGGCAACTAACTGCTCCAGTTCCTCATGGATATCTAGGTTGCCTGGAAAAGACATAGATGCAGCTTAACTACAACTCCTTATCAGTGCTGGGATGAAGGTTTAAGTCACAACTGTTTTGTTAATACATGCTCAACGATCAGTAAGGACAGTTCCACTGTTTTTGTCCTGCAGTGATGCTATAGAGCAGCTACTGTATGGGTGCGTCTCTTTAAGTTTATCCCTTATGCATATGATGCGATATACATTTTGACCAATGGTGTCACACTAACCCGGTGGTAGCGGGTAACAATGTACCACCTGAGATACATCTGATTCTAAATACTTTAAAGTCAACTTTGCAAAAGTTTTATGAGGAAGAAGGCACAGTCAAAAGGAGGCTGTAGAATACAGGCATTATAGTGCTGGGATATAAGGACTTGAAAGTTAGAGCTTTCACAATAGAGTAATACAAACCCTAATCTTTCAACGTTTTAAAACCACTTAAGCCTGTGCAGTGTAAGAATGACAGACAAAAGAGGGAGAGGTTGCCAGCAGTTGCCAGCCAATGCATGACAAAGGTCAATTTGATCATGAACTTGTTATATTTTTATGAGAAAAACACTCTTAAGATGATGCCAAATCATGAAAGTATAGTTTCTTTGACCCTTACCTATCTCACAGCGAGTACTGCCCACTCCAACTCCATACTTCCGCGTGGACTCAAGAGCAGCGTCGGCACAAGCGCCGGAGTTCTCAGCAAAGCCGAGGTAGTTGTATGAGCCCATATTGATGACCTCCTTCACTACTTTGCCTGTGTGCCTGAGAGAGAATATTAAGAGACATAGCATCAGTAACCTGTTTCCAGGTACAGTAACAATTCTCTCCAACGAGGGATATAAGGATACATCCTGAGTTGGTTAAATATTGATACAAATAAGGGAGGATTTACATCGGTGCAGCAACATTTGTATGTTGTACATATTGTACAACATAGATACACATTGTTGCACATGTGGCTCACATGGAGCAGAGTATGAACCTGTGTCAGACGTTTACTAGGACAAGTGAGGAGAGTTAGAGCTCAGCAGCCATCGTTGTGCTCGTGTCCAAACAGAAACTAGCTGCCCTCTCCCAAGCTAATCATTGATGTCGCCAACCATTGGAAAAGCAGATTGATATGACTGAACAATACCTCCAAAGGAAAGCAGCTGTGAAAGCAGCAGGACGTCAAATGTAATGCCTGTGAAATTGACACTGTGGATAGCACAGACATCAGTGATGCTGAGGACATAGCGACATAGGACGGTCTCTCAACATGCCTTTGAAGTATATGATCGTGCAAAACTTGGCATTAATATGCCGATATTCCCTTAGACAAAACGTACATTCCAAGACAGGAACATAAGCTGCTCTATTGTTATTTGTAAATTTACTTTACTTAGTTGATTTAGATACTGTTTTACATTCAAATTTTTCTATTTTATAGATATTTCCAAAGAAGATATTTTCAGTTTCACCTTTATGTAAAGTAATGAAGGAAAAAATGTGCAGTGTTTTTTAGTTTTCAACTTAGGAAACAACCTCAAAATGAATAAAGCCTACTTTTAAAAAAGTAGGCTTAAAAAAAAAAAATGTATCAATGATGATACTTCCTCAAGAATGTTCTTGACTTTGCTGGTTGAAATGAGGAGGTTTTTCTTTGCTGAGAAATAAATTCTGTGATCATGCACTTTAGCTGTCGTCAATGGTCTTCGAGGACTTTTGGAGTTGTGAATTCCTTTATAGAAGGTACCAAATAGTTGAATTGATCGCTCCACAATTAATGTCTCTGACAGCTTTTCTTTTTTCCTCAAAGCCTAATGATGACCTCCTTCTCTTAAATTGGCACCTGTTTGGACTTCACATTAAGAGTTCAACTGAGCACCTGCCTATTGCGGGTTTAACACTTCAATCAAACCCAGACCTGCCTAACTTGTAATGGAATAACAACAGAAAAGACAACAGCTGGCGAAGAAACTGCTTGTCAGTCAATTGTCCAATTACTTTTCAACCTCTGAAAATGGGAGACGCAATACTATTGTTCTACCCCTCCATTTACAGCTGAAAGTCTACCCTTCAATCACATGTTGACTGTTTTTTCAAATCCATTGTTTTAGTGTAGAGACGCAAAACAACAAAAGTTGTGACACTGTTCAAATACTTGTATGTACCTAAACTGCATGACTCGGCCGACATAACCCATTTTAAAATGCAGAGAACAATGTGACTTCTGGGGTGACATTACCGTGTTATCAGAGTAATTCAAGGAGGTATTAAGACACTGTTCCAATAAGTCTCAGTGTTGCAAAATGATGAATCAACGAGCCTGGCCAACACTGACATTTTGTGCATATTATTCTATATTTGTGTCTTTCAAGGTCACTAAACTCAGGCAGTTCTTAGATCAGTGTGTTAAAATGTCTATAAGGTAACTAGAAGTGATAAAACAGAGATAATGGAAAAAAAATATATCACCTGTAGATCATTACTGTCAATTTTGTGCTACCTTGATTGCACTGAAACCAAACTGTACACTCCCTAGGTCATTCGGAGATGACTGTTTGTTCACTACCATGTGACAGATACTAGTGCTTTCAACATCAGCATCTGAATCATGGCTTACTTCACTCTTACTATCAGGAATACATGGTTATTGACTTTAATAAATAGACTTCCTGTTAATCATAAAACCAGGGTCACAGAAATAAACACTCCTGGGGGAGTAATGACCTTCACAGACAACACCTTGTTTCCTAAACAACACTATGTACATGCAACAACAAACCCAGTCACACCACAGTACAGCAACTTACTCAAAGGTCCAGTTGTAGTCGTGGGAAACTCTCTCTACCAGGTCCATCTTGGCACTGGGGACGCTACAGATGGGTCTGTTCCAGTTGTCTCGAATCCTCATGTATAAGTTCCTGGTGTAAAAGTTTTCAAAGTCCTGATAGAGGGGGACGAAATCCTGCAGGGAAAATGGGACAGAGTTGATTTCATGTCACGTCAGAGCCAAAGGGGCCATCTTCATCTATAAAGGATCTCATGTAAATACTCCTCCACCTTCTGCTCCTCTCTCTCACGAGCCACGTGGCACTTCTCGATGTTCCAGTGGCGAAGGAAGTCTCGGAGGTAGCCAAAGATGGTGAGGATGCCATAGCCCATGTAGGTAAGCACAGCCACCAGCAGAGGAGTCTCCTCAAAGGATTCCAAAAAGGGGTTCTTGTACAAGCTGTGGTTGCTCTGTGTGACATTTTGGTTCTGAGGGAAAGTAAAGTAAAAGAATATGTAATAAAAAGTTCAAGTATACAGCTCTTTGCGTAGTAAATTCAAGTCAATAAACAACTCATCTCAATCGTCAGTTCATAATGTTTTTGGGTTGAAATGAAACCCAATTCAGCCGAGGATTTGTCCCAGGCAGTGTTCTAGAGGGGATGGGTGCCACGGTTGTTTAAAATTAATAGAAAAATGTAGATTTTTAAATTCGGTTCACTCATTAAGTCAGCCACAGCAAGCAGTCCAATAAATAATTACCAACCTAGTATAAACAGAGCCTAGACAAGACCACGGCTGCGCTGATGTGCACAAAGGGTACTTTGCTGCGTAAAAAATAATTAAAAAAAAAAAAAAAAAAAAACCAAGAGAGGGAGCAATAAGCACGCTAATTCAAGAAACCTCACCATGGCCCCACAGATCAGTGAGTAGTAACATGGCCATCGATTCAGGGCAGTAATTCACTGCTTTTTATGAATGACAATATTGATCTTGGGTTATGGGATCGCAAAAAATGTTCCATTACGAAATATAAACTACTGAATAATTTCAAGCTTGACTGTGAACTGACTGTCGACAAAACCATCATAAAGTATGAGGGCGGTCACTTGTTACAGACCTGCAGCTTAGCAACCATACCTCATGTGATCAGTCATGCTTCTCCAAGAAGCCAGGGAGCAGGACACTGTGCACTGTGTATATGTGTGTGTGTGTGTGTGTGTGTGTGTTTGTAAAGCAAGTCAAACATTCACCGTGTTTAACAGAATAATATTTCAAAAGGGAGGCAGACCATAAGCCATAGCTTTCAATTCATCTCAAACAGTGAGGACAAAAACAGCCACACACACCAGCACATTGCTCAGAGACAGGCCAGCCACAGCAGCTAAGGACAGTTTGCCTGACGTCATATCTGCTTAACCTTTAATACCTGTAGAGAATGTGTGACTGGGAGGAGGCAGGCCTGTGCTGGACCGTCCCTACATGAGCATCTAACAAGCAAAGTGTGTAAATCTACTCTTTCACACGCTTGCTCAGCAGCTCCAAAGATGCTGACGATATTACACTGTTTACATAATACGAAAAGATCACACAAAACAGAGTAGGTCAATCACCTCCATTTTAATTGTCCTTTCAAGTCATGGCTTATTTTTACCGAGCTATTCTTCTTGGAAGATCATTTATTTCTCTGAATAATCCCGCTCCTCACCATTTTGCAGATATTCTCCATATAGAGAGTACAGCTAGTTCGATAAGGAAAGATCCCATTTTCAGATGCAGAGCCAGAACCAGGAAGCTGTTCGTTTTTTTGCTCCATAATTGAGACACAAATTGCTCATTCAATTGTCTTGTCAGGAGTTATCAGAGCAGTTAACGTGTTGGCAAGCCGATTTTAAGAAACACAATTGGTCACAGCCACAAGAGACACTGTTCTATGTGCATCTAACTCCATTTTCAGTTGTCTTATTGTGAACCAGCAGAGCTCAGGACACAAACACCTGACATGGTGCCACTTTTCCAGTGCATGATAGCAATCTTAGTTATTACTAACCAGCCAGACTTGTTAAATGCTGTTTGTATGCATTAAGGGAGTTGCACTGTATTATATCATTGAATGAAAATTTACATACTGGCTTTCCCATGAGATTCAGTAACCTTTCACAACTAACCATTTGGTCCATATGGTCCATTTGGTATCAATGACCATGGCAATGACCAAACAGAGGCTTACTACCTGGGACTCCCCACCAGTCAGTCAACCCGACACGTCTCAGAGTCAGTTACATTTGATTTAACCTTCATCGGGTGATGTTCGGGATAAAAATAGTGTTGCCTTAAATTTGTAAATGCTTAAAGGAGAATTCCAGTATTTTTCAAGCTAAGCCTTATTTCCCAAAGTCTGAGGGTGTAAAACTTCAACAAACACAATGTTTAAAACAAAAACTCATCAAGCAGATTAATTCCAATTAGAATTTGTTTGTCTTGCCCTTGGAGTGGAAAACATCTGAAAACGGTGCCCCTTTGGCGATTCACTGATCGTGTCTGGGGAGCTCCGTCAGTGACGGGAAGCAGAAACATTTATAACATTATTCTTACAGTTATTTAGTCAAACACAACCTATAGGTATCTCCTCCATGCAATGAGACACTTGCAAAACAATTGTGAGCGTATTTAATGGGGAAAAGCGATTTATTTCCAAAGTCTGCCAATAAAAAAAATAAAATAAAATAAAAATTTGACTTATGTCTGTTCCCCATGTCTACTGGGAAAATAACAGGTATCTGAGAGCTCGATCAGCAGTGACGTGACCACCAGCTCTTCCTAATCAGATAAGCTGGAGATGTCATATAGATGTGGTTGTAACCGACATGGTGGTCTGGATCAAACTGTGTAAACATACGCTGGACTCAATACTGGTATTTGAAGAGGCAGTGGATTTATTTCAATTTGCTCGAGTGAGTTATAGGTTTCCTTCCCATGTTGAATCCATCAACCCTGTGTGTGTGTGTGTGTGTGTGTGTGTGTATAAGCACGCACAAACACGTGCATTGTGTCTTTCCTGTGTAGAGGACGGACCACACCCTGCACAGGCTGGAGACATTCCTCTCCCGCTGAAGTGTAGTGCCGAGCACACCTGCACCCCTTTCCCAGGAGACAGCAGAGACCTGGTCCACATACTGCACTCTGTGTAAACAGAGACGGGTCCGAAGCACGCACACGCAAAACAAGAGGGTGTAAGGTTACAGAAAGAGTCCCCACCACAATCCTCCCCGATCAGGTGACACGTAAAAAGTTCCCGCAAGACAGGAGGACCAAACGCAAAGATGCAGCTTTCCTTACACACGCCAGTCTGATTTTGGGGATTTTATTTCGAAACCCACGTGATTGGATTCAACCCGATTCCGGGGGACACAACAGCCCGGTAACACGACCGGTCACAGGCTGTTTATAACGCTGAACTAACGCTCACTCGCGTGGTGGCCCGCTGTCACAGAGACTTTTCCTGCGCCTTCACAGAAAGACGAAACCATGGGCACTACAATACACGAAAACACAAATTAATATTTATTTGAAATTGTTTTTTTTTTTTTTTAATAAATGAGTTTCATTTCATTTTTAATTTCTCTGTACGTCATCCAGAGCGCAGTGGTGCTTGTTTATGGCCCTCCCCCAACCGACGGTTGACGGCCGGGCCTTACCTTCCCCCCGGGGCGGCGGTACTTGTGCGGCTCTTGGAACAAGCTGTGGCTCTTCGCGAAGCCATTTTTGCTCGCCTTTCTAGCAACCGAGATGCGCTGACAGGCGTCTCCGTTCAGCAGCTTGTTGGCGGAGCCTTCCGTCATCTTCGTCGACCGACCGTGTCTGCGAGCCTCCGTACTTAAAGTTCCCTAACTTGTGTAACGTTGAGCGTGAAGTCATGTAGGAGCTGGAAACGACGACGGATAACACGCCCACTCTGCACCGTGACGTCAGAGTCAGCCGGAAGTTTACGCCCCTCCGTGGCTTTATCGTCCAATGGCGTTTGCGCTCCTGTGCGAAGATCGTCTATATGAAAACGACTCATAACGCGAGGTTATTTTTTTGGATAATGGTCCCGAGGAGATGCGCGTCAACTTGGAAAAAGATTTACACATATGCTGTTTAGGCTGACTATCCTGCGAAAGCTGTATTTCTCTGCTGTTCCTCTGCAGAGAAATATTAAAACTGCATTTGAAATATCAAAATAAACAGGAGAGCAGAAACATGACTTGAACAGTCAGAGCATTTTGATACTTTTATAGTTTAAATAGTTTAAAAAAATTCAGGAGGAGAAACGTGGCAAAACAAATAAACAAATTCATTGCTCATCAAAAACTTAATTCATCGTCAAAGAAGGTCACGCAAGTGCCGTGGAAGGCAAAATTCGAGGGAAGGAAGGAATAAGAATATAATTTGAAATAAAAATTCTAAAAGCTGGATTTATAATAAATAAATAATTTAATTAATTAAAGCTACAGTAAATAAAATAGCGAGCGAACATGTCCTTAAAAAGCTCAACATTTGGATATTTGGATGGTTTTAATAAGTGCAAAAACGCAGGAAGAGAAAAGTGCGGGAAAAACATATAATAATAATGATAATAATAATGATGATGATGATGATGATGATGATGATAATAATAATAATAACAAAGAGCAGGATTGTGCTAATGCTGACCAGAGTGAGCGCTCTGTCCTAGCTGTCACTCTTTGCTGGGCGTGGCCTCCTCCTCAGAGTGGGCTGTCCTAAAGATACAACCTAGAATAACCTTTACTGAGCAGCTCCACACAGTTCCAGTGATGCTGAACAAAAATCATTGGCTGTCGCCATGGTGGTTCTCAATCAGCTAAACAACTGTGGGAAAATATCAATGCTGCACTGCAAGGCCTTGATCTATACGTATTTCAGGTTTAAATGGCAAATGAAAGCTAAGGGAAGTCTGAAACTTAACATTTTCAAAACCTCATATCTTTAACTGTGAAATGTTTGGGTGAATTATACATGTAGTAATAAAATGTAAGTACATCCTGTCTTCCCCATCTGACACTATACCAACTCAGGAAACAGGGTGCAGGTATTGCCTCGATCTCTAAATTCAGTTTCAACCCACCTTCCAAGCTGGCCATTAAACAGGCCTACAATCAATTTGTGCCAGATAAATGTGATGAATTGTTTTGTTTAGGGATGCGTTATGCTTTTCTAGGCTCCAAACACTTCTTGACAGCCTGAAAAACATGAGATAGAAAGAGATTTTTTTTCTCCCTAAGGTCAAGACTTTATTCTATAAAGATTTATATCTCCCTGAATACTTAGACAAAATCACTGTTGAGGGACCGCCTTTGCTTCCAGGCAGCACAATTCAGTTGACACTCCCTATTTTTGAGATTGAGTCTCACAGACGTTCAGGGAGACTGCAAGCAAGGGACTCAACAAATTTTGTTTACCTTGATCCAGATGCTCTGTCTTTTTTAGTGTTTGTGATTGCTGCTGTGTTGAATGCCTTTAACAAAAGTTCTGCTGGCATTACCAACATTTGTAACACTGTAAATCCGCTCATCCCCTCTCAAATCAACCCTTGAATAACTCAAATATTGCACCACGACATTAAAGGTGTTCATTTCGTTACAATATGCAATTTATTTACAATTTATTTACAATTCACAATTATGCTGTTATGTGCAATCTGGCTCCCCTTGGTCTGGAGAGAGAAGGTGACCCTGTGCTCTTCAGGCCCGTCATCCTGTCAGGGACAATCCATCAGTTAGGCCTGTTGTGAGAGATACCAGGGGGAGCAGGGCTGTAGCAAGCGGACCAGCATGTAAGAACCCTCCCCTCAAAAGGTCACCCGTGTGCACCATAAAAAAAAAAAATCACACGCAGAAAGTGATCACCTACAGCCTCCCCTCAAAAGGTCACCCGTGTGCACCATAAAAAAAAAAATCACACGCAGAAAGTGATCACCTACAGTGGAAAGGAGAGTGGCATTCTCAGGTTTATGCACATAAACCGACCACTTCTTAAAAACACAGCGTGTGTAGCTCATCCTCACTAATGCATCACAAAAATAGATGAATCTGAACCAAGTTAGTTTCTTTAGTGTGATGACGTTTGAAATGACAAACAGGGTCCAACGGCAGTCAACACTTTCACCACTGAATCCTGAAACGCTCAAGCACAATAATATCACTGCAGCAAAATAATAATAATCATAGTGTCTCCACACGGATGTTCCCTGGGCTCACATGCACATCAGGTTTCTACAGTCACGTGTTCAGGCTTTACATCGTGCACACCGTTCCTTGTTCCGGTTGAGGAGGAGGCCAGCAGAGAGGCTTCACTGCCCTCTTGTGGTGGTCTACCGCCAATGTACGTCCCCTTAAAACAGCACGGGAACTGTGACACCTCATCAGGGGGAGTGTGTGCATCTAGAAGGAACCCAAACTTTGATTCTTAAACCTGCGGCACATTTTACAACTGGGACAGGTTTGATGGAGCCTGGGAGGCAAAACCAGAAAGCGGACCAGGCAGTGAGTGGAGGGAACAGACAGGAAATCTTTAGATCTGTTTAAACTCCAAAGTGTTCGTCTGTTTAACAGAATTTCTCAGAAGATATTCTGTGTGTGTGAGTTTGTTTGCAGCAAGATACAGTGACATTTATTTAACATATTACTGGTGCACCTCCGCCTATGCAGCCACATCATTTTGAAACAGAGCCAGCACAGAGCCCCAAGCGCCAGTGACATTCAGCCACGTGCATGTTCATGTTAACAGCTGCGTCTGGTGAGACTGAACGCCAGAGTTGGTAGTTATCGGTATCAGGACTTTGAAAAGACTGTGTTGACAACAGGGTCTGTTCAGAAGGATGGCTGCATTCATGCAAGCTGAAGTACCGGGACAAATGCAAGGGTTTCCATTGTTACACCTGCGTGCAATTCCGAGGGGGATGTGTGGTATCACAAGGCACGATAAGACAGTTGATCAGGTTGCTTGATCCTTGAGGGGTGGCGCTCAGGCAGGCGTGAAGTCTGAGTCTCTATTTATCAAAATCTTATTTCAACATTTATTCTTCTTCATTATTCACAAGCTTAAGAGTTTGTGTATTGGTCGTATCACCCATTTTTTGCTCCTGATAGAGCAAAAAGGAAAGTCTGTTTGGTGACTTTTCCCTGTATAAGCTCAGCAAATTCATATGTCCAAGTTGTTTTCTACATCAGTAAATCACAGTTGTGTTATGATTACAGCCACTGGACTTACTCATTGGCTGAAGTCAAATGAGCACATGTACAGGTTTCTAATTCTGAAAATGTGTTTCACTGGATCATTTTTTGGCGCGCTAAACTCACAGAAAATTCTCACAAATGCAGCAATGACGGTCTCTAATGTCTCAGACCCTCCAACAAATGGCTTGACTGGGTGTAAGTGTATCTAGATAGCGAACACCAGCTTGTTTCTATAATACCAGCTTTCAGCCTCCTAGATGGCAGTGTGGTGCCACGCGGAGGTGAAGGCCTGTCCCTTCACAAACCTCCAGTTCTATAGAGGTTTTGCTGCCACTGTGGGTTAGCGTGAGAGCTCGGTGCTCCTACGGTGTGACACCCGTGATTAAGACATTGATGATAACATCTGATGACTCGAGTCTCCAATCAATTTTCAAGCCTCTCCCTCTTGTTTCTTCTCAAGGTTGTAACCTTGAGCGCGCAATAATGGAACATTAGTCTGGCCGGCTCTCGCCAATGTGCACAAAGGCAGTTAAGCTTCCATCCATTCTAAACCTGATGAAGGCGATAAGGATCCATTTAATGGGATCAGAGGCAGGGTTAAAAGGAAAACGGAGGCTCTGCTCTCATTGATACAGACACTGCAAGGAACTTTCAGAGCAATCTATTCTAATGAGACTGTGAACAACCTAACTGTGGAATCACATTTCAAGTGAAAGCGGAACAACTTTAATTAACTTAATAATTTCAGGTAGACATAGATATTGGTTCCTCATAACCCTTGTTACGAGGGTAATGTGCTATTATATATGTTGCTGGACAGGAGCTCTGCCTGCGAAATTCAACATCAACCATGCAAAAACAAACACTGTTGACGGAAAAGTTAAAGGAGGTGAAGACAGAACATGATCGTAACTTAAGCGAAACAAAAGGGAACAGATGGACATGCATGCGGTGATTGAGCCAGGACCAGGGTTGTGTCCAAATCTGTCCCCCCATTGATGGCTGGATCCCTTTACAAATTGAACTTGAGAGGAATCAGAGCTGTCACTGAAATGGTACGAAACGACGCCTACCTAAACGTTTTACACTGCCTTTATAACCTGCCTTTAACCTGAGATTGAAAACCCATTTGTCATTCACATGGTTGTTTCTTGCCTTGGACAGTTAGCCAGGCTGCCGACTGTAAATCATTGCTAATTCTAGTGCTAGCTGAATGAACCTGAGGCACACACATGAGGTACTGCAGGGTGTACCATGGCATTATCTGAGGCACTGTGGCACTACTATGGTATACCAAGGTACAAACCATAATTTCCCATGGTAAACTTTCTTTTCGGACGATATGGTACTCTTTGCAACAGTGGCACCAATCATAATCCATTAACACACAAGGCCATAAATTAATACTAGTCTCCGTGTTGGTTTATTGGCCCATGTGTGTCCACTGTAATGTGATTTTAACATTTGTTCCATGACTGCATTTTTCTCCACGTTGTGATTTGAGCCAAATTTGTATCCAGATGTGCAAAGGTTAGACTCTTGCTATAGGCGAAGTCTTGGAAATATGTCCATTTGCTATAACCACAAAAGAACCAACACCAAGAGTGACAGCTGTAGGCCTGAAGCTAATCGATGACAGTACAGGATGGACAACCTATCAACTCAGCGAGTGTTAAAATGAGGTGTTTGGTGAGTACTCCTGTTCACAAGTCAGCCAATAACTCCCACTTTCAGCCTGGAGGCCTTTTATCTTACAATGCATATTATCACTCTGTGTATTTGGACGGTGAAGGATATTAGCAAACAAAACCGGAACTGTGTTTCTTGCCTCGCTGCTGAATTTAAGCCCACTTTATTTTTAAGCCATCAACCCTCACAGAAACGGAAAAAATTCAGGTTTCCGTTAGACCACTAAAAGGGCCCCGCAGCATTTATGCGGCCCTGAACATGACCATCCAAACAAGCTATTACTCCAATATCTGTTCACATGTATTGATTCCTAAGCTTGTTCTCAGACGTGTAGTCAACTGTGCTCTCTTCGTCTCATTGCATTAGAAGCTGAATATTAGCTGTCCACGAATGTGACTGGCGAGCCCCGACACGATACCGCTACTGAGACAAACATCATAATTACTGTCTCCAGTGACAAGGTCACACGTCACCGCCGATGTTCTTTCGCTATCGTTCCAATGACAGATAATTAACTATTCGCTGAAGATACATCCATGCTCTCCGCTGCAATTCCCCTGCTTTGATGTCATCTAACGAAATAACCAGGAGAATCAATTTCTCCTCCCGTTTACCCCCCCGACAGCCCATTAAGGCCCGACGCTGCAAGCAGCCACTTTTCATACTTCAGCGGCGTCAAAATGTGCTGGATAACCGATGACGCAATCGGGATAGCAGACAAGTAACTGTGCAAATGAGTACAAAGAGGCGCGTTCTTTGCTTTGCACAAGCAGAGCAAGTGCCAGTCAATGACGTTTGTAACGGCCATTGATCTAAGGATCAATCAGTGCTTTCAAGGGAGCCAAAGGGTAGTGAAAAGTGGGGGGAAAAAATGGAAATAATTTCAGCGTGGAGAGAGATTACATGATGCTGGATGACGCTTCCTTGCATCATAAAACATGGGAGCCGCGCACCCAAGTGTACCACTCAAATCTCCCTCCCTCTCCCGGGTCTTTCCTCAGATGGAGCGACAGGTCCATGTGCTGTGCCACCACGGCTGGGTGGGCCCCGCTGCTGCCACGGCCATCAGAGGCTGTTACGCCTGTCCAAGCTCTCCCACCTTAACAAATTACCCCAGGAGGCGAGCCACTGAGGGGAGGGAGGATTCTGCTCTCGGATTCTGATTCAGGCGGGGCAGGCAGACTATTTTCCAGTGAGCAGTAGACTCTGTCATTTTCCTGACTGCCGGTATACTGATGAGGGGATTTGGGCCCCGTGTACACGCGCAGATGAGGAGCTAAATAATAAGAAGGTGAGGAAAGACAGGTCGCTCAGGTGTGCGCCCGCGAGTTTGGCAGATTCAATGCACAACCCTCTTTGTACACTGTATTCATGCTATACATTCACAATATGAGTTAGAGTGACAGCGCACGTATAAACACCACAGTTCTGATTAGGGAATCTGCAGAAATGCTCAGGAAATGTTTTCAATAGGCTTGGATGGGCAGTGTGACTTTAAAATAATATCACTTTTTTTTAGTCCATATTATGATACACCGCATATATCGCGATATTTCTTCTCCGAAGCTCTTTATAAACCTAAGGATAGGCAATAAAGTCAATAAAGACCAGTACAACAACAGTGCATAACAACTAAATATCACAATAATTTTGTTCATATACCTTGATACTGATGTTGCGGCAATATTGCAGAGCTGAATTTTTGTACTTTGACAAAATATTAATACTACAACATTAGATTTTTTTGATGAATAGGGTTAGGCATTTTCAGGTTAATGCACATAAACCGACCTCTTCTTCCTAAAAACACAACGTGAGCAGATCATCCTCACTAATGCATCACAAAAAGAGATGAATCGGCACCACGTTAGTACTGCCCCATATTGTCGGTGTGATGAAGTTTGAAATGACAGTCAGGGTCCAACGCAGAATCCTGAAATGCACATACACAATTATATCATTGCAGAAAAATAATTCTAATCATATTGTCTCCACACAGATGTTCCCTGAACTCTCATGTGCATCAGGTTCTGCTGCCACGTGCCCAGTCTTTAGACTGCATAGTTGCACCGAATTCAAAGGTTTCACATTATTATTGACATTTTTGCTGAGTTTTTCAAGAGTAATGGAGAGGTTCTTTTTGGAGAGCATCTGAAAACATGACGTTTAGAGGGCCATTCAGAGGGCAACACGACCCCTTCGATGCCCATAAAAAATGGGACACCCCCCAAAAAAAATAAAAATTAAATTTTCAGTCCATTCCTCTCACATCATGAAACTTAACCGCGGCAAAAAGGGTGCAAACACAAGCAGACAGACTAACCAGCACTGGCATAAATGTTCCAAGCTGATAAACTATCCTGTTTATACCAGCTTACATAGTTTGAATGAACTGAAAGCAAACTTAAGTGGACTGAAACGCTAGGTGATATTAATTATTGCAGCAATCAGGATGCAAAATCATTTTTCCCAACAGGTCAACTGGAGCAGTAGGGGGATTTATCACCAAACTTATGGCTTTGCAGCCACCGGAGCCGTCTCAAAAGGCATCACAAGACAACCACAGCTGTCCTCCGTCAAGTCCAGAGAGTGACGAGATGTGCTGTAATAACTCAATATTGTTTATTACTTCTGGGTTTGTTTCCGTGGAGCAGAGATAAGGAGCGATCCATCATGGCCTCCGTCTGCGACCTGAGGATCCCATTATGGCCCAACACAATATGTTCACCGTTTACATCAAACCACGCACAAAAGCAATGCCAAGGAAGCAATTTCCTGTTACCTTCATGAATAAGAATCTCATTCATCTTCCCCTGTGCACGTTCATAAAAGGGGGAACAAGAGCTGAACGGAGACCCGTTATTGCGGTGTCCTCGCCACTTCAGCAATGGTCGGAGCGCAAACTGGTTGAAGGGCGCACATCTTTTCTGTTGTTTTGGGACAAACCAAGCTGGAATTAAAAAGCTTTAATTGACTACTTCTATAGATATATATGTATGCTTTTTTGGAATTATTTTTTAAGAGCACTTCTATTTATTATTATTCGTCCAATCACTTTTGGGTTTCTGAAAATAGGGGACTTTGTATAAAAATTCCTAATCAGGTGATACAACTCAAATTAGAGCTCACTGACTACATTTTCATCACATTTTGGTTGCTGGTTGTCACTGAACTGGCAAATTTATTGTCACAGGTTTTATAGTATTTGTGACAAGAGTTCAGAGCTCAGATTAAGTCTTTTGTGAGAGATCTTGAAATCACTGACTTGTTCCTAAGGTGTAAACAAATCAGCCCAAAGTGAAATCTCCCTTTAACCCAATACGATTCGACGTGATTTGGATTCTTATTGGCTGCAGTTTTTCTGATGGTGGTAAAAAACGGCAGTAAAGCACAACATGCGAGCCCAGAATGCCAGGCTAATAGAGGAAGGAATAAGTACAAACACCGCTGATTGAAGAAACATAAATCATGCGCATTTAACGGAGACCCACTCAGGCGGGAGTGAAAGATTTCACTGTACACATGTGGAAATCCGCTGCGCTGCCATCTCAATTATTTTCCAAAACCCAGGAACATAAAACTGACAGACTGCATAGGACATAATTAACTGTAATTAATGGATCCAGTTTTATTCTAATTATCGCATAAATTGCAGAGCGCATTTCTCCTGGGAAAAGAAGCCATTACTCACACTTTTTTAAAAGACAGCTTCTCTAAATACATTTTGGGCATTTAATCATCTGCAAAAATAGGATTTCTTACTCGGAAGTGATTGGAATGAGGAAAACTACTCACAACTAAGAGTTAATGTTCATTTTTACAACACCGCTCCACTGTAAAAGTTTACATTTAACACCTCTGAACGGGACAAAAAAAAGCTAACAGATGAAAACCACAAATTTAAAATTCAAAAAACGGGAGAATAGCAATAAGACTATATGAAATTTATTTAATTGGTGGTAATGTACAAGAATTACAAAGCTGGTTTGCCTTGTTTCGTACTGTTTATACTGCTGTACATATCTGTCATTGAAAACAAGGTCTAACTGTGCTCACAAATGGGCTTAAATAAGTCACAGTGGACAAAAACTAAACGAGGGGACAAAAAAACGTAAATATGAACAGTTTCTGAAAGGTTTACTGTATACATGTAAAAAAAAAAAAAAAGGAAAAAAAAAATTCCAGTAACTAAACTCTACATATTTCAGGGGTCACAATGTCACCAAACATTAATGTCAACATCTGAAATGCTGTTGTCGAGTTTTGCGATGCAGAGGCTGATCTCACGTACAGCTTTCAGTTGTTATCCATGTGTGTCCACTCATATCATACTAAACATGACACTGAATGCTCAACATCTTCTGACTAGAGCCGAGTAAGCCAAAAACAAATGAAAAAGGAGAGAAATAAAAAGCTTTCTCCTACATCGGAACAAAACTCTGACAGACCATTCCTGATATGAGTAAATTAAAAACACCCAACAACCACCGAGAGGGTACACACGACCTCCCCATCCTCTAACACGCTAGCAGCCGCCCTACATGGACTCTGTGCCCGCTTGTGTTCACTCCTTCCTGCGTTTCTTATCGTGGTAGTCGTCCTTTGAGCGGCTGCTGTTGGAGGGCCTCTTAGAGCCGCCGTGCTGCTTGGCTTGCTCCAAGAACTTGTCCAGACCGAAGGGATCCTCCTCAAACTGAACGGGCCCGTCCCGTCTCTGCGCGTGATCAGCGCCCGAGAACCCTTTGTCTGGAACAAATCTGATGGTGGAGGGGAAAAGAGGAAAATAACTGACAATGTAAATATTTTACCTGTTGATTTGTTTTGCTTGTGTGTTTTTTTTCTTTTTCTCTTTCAGGTATTCTCAAGATCATCATATTTTCTGAGTAGAACATTACAGGACTGCATCCAAAATAAAGCATTCCATTCAACTTAAGGTTTTACATTTTCTTTTCCATGTTTTGCAGGTTGCTATAACACCCTGCAGCCAGCCAAACATTCCTAGAGGACAATGACAAGCTGGTGACTAAACATATGGGACAGGCTACGCTCTGCTGGTAGAGTGTGGCAAGGCTGCCCCTTGGACAAGGGCTCCTGCTGGGACGTCATGTACAAGCTCGTCTCAAAATACATCCACAATGACCTCAAAATGCTTCAGGCTTTTATTGTTATTTTCTGTAATTACAATCAAAAAGGTTAAAAACTTCAGCAGCCCCGTTGGTAGCCTGATAAAATAATATAATGACCCTAGATTTATTTAAAAGAACTGCAAGCATCAAGCGGGGGAGCCACGGTGGGTTGTGAAATATTTCTGGTACTATTTCCAGAAGAAAATGATAAGAACACACAGTTCTAGAAATTAGGAGCTTTGACTTTAATAATTGGATTCATCAAATTCAGGCAGAGTAGTTTATAATTGTGGCAAGGTTGGCTCAAATGAGAAAATTGAGCTTAAAACAGGTTTATCATAAGTTTCAATTAAGCTTTTGACCCAAGTTAGTGCTTTCCATTCACTCAAATATATTTACTCCATTAATATGCAATTGTGCATCCACACAGACGCAAAAAAACCAAAAAGTGTCTTTACTGAAAGCAAAAAAGCATAATCTATGAAACAGACGTGATCCGCGGTACCTGTTGTTTTGCATGAGTGTGTCGAAGTCATCTGAGTAGGCGTCCTTGTCTATGCTCTTGGTGGGCCGGTAGATGTTTGAAGCCATGTCTCTGCCACTGCGGAACGGCTGGTCGTACACATTGTAGGTCTCGTCCTCACCACCCGCGAAACCACTGTCCATACCCTACATAGAGCGAAAAGGAAGAGAAACAAACGTGAGCAAACAGATAACAGCTAAATAATTTAAGGTGACTTGCTGTTCAGAAATCGATCACTTGGGTGGGTTTTATATATTAATTTAATTAGTTTACTTTATTGAAATTCCAACCATTATTCATTTATTTTTTATTTTTTTTTTTACAACTAAGGCTTTTATCCTTGTTCCCAATGCAAGAAAACATTGAGGAAAAAAACTAAACAAAAAAAATTGATCTTAACACGCATGAAAAGGCAGAAGAACCCCTGCTGCAGCGTTTTCAACGTTCATTAATTCTAAAAGGTTAAGCTGTGTTTTAGTTGCCATTATTTACAAGGACAAGAACAGGCTTCCTTCATCCAGAAGGAAACAGCTCACCGCAGAGTGACGCAGACACACCAGTGCACATGTATAAAACATTCTCAACAGCGAAGGGCACGTGTGTGGGCTCCACATAGGGCCCTCGTATAGCTATAAATCAGCATTTATTTTGACACAATTTAAAGTCTTACTTTGAAAATGTTTCCTCACGTTTCAGTGGGTATTCTGTGTATCCGGTCATATATTTGTAAGGTCAACATAAAGCATCCGAGTCTATATTGATACAGGAAAACGGGCGTGGTATATTCTAACCTTGCTCTGATTGAAGAGTCTCTGGTCATACTGGGCCTCGCTGGTGGAGCGCGGGTTGGGCACACCCAGAGCAATGAGCTCACTGATGTCCCTGTCCTGGTCTCTCTGCAGCTTCGACCTGGGACACAGAACAACAGTAAAATTACATTTCTATTAACATATTTTAGTGACGTAGCATTAAAATTTTAAGGAAATTCTAAAATCACGTGAATCTTTATACAAGCCTGTGTGGAATAAATATTTCCAGAAAGTACTTTGCCATTAAAGCTTTCATCTATTGTGAAATATGTGTATGTCATAAAAAGAAAATGAATGTGAATGAATGTTTTTTTATGAAGTTCTCGGTGACTTCAACATCTTCAATGTCCTTCAGCAAGGAGCCGCCTCAAAGCTAAGTGAAAGCCAATCTTGAGATAACAAGGTTTCACAGCTGGAATTGTGATTGTAATGAGCTTGCCTCTGAATTTCAACTCCTGCAGAGACCCACAATTCTATCACCTGGCAACCTGGCAACCTGACACCTTGTGCACACAGACCGTGGATCCCTGCAGACAAGGACCACTCCCCAGCAGCGTGCTGGATCCTGCTGCGGTTGTTCAGTATTACTGCCGGCCCCATGAATGATTCAGCAGTGAGCAGTGCATGTGTGTGTGTGTGTGTGTATAAATACTGGAATGAGGGGCGGGTGAGTTCACATGCAGTGTATTTAAAATTCGTTTCCAGCACCTCTTATCAGGAGCCGCCCGGGAAATGTTCCTGTCGTGCTGTCTCTCTTTCTTTCTGTCGTGGCGGATCTCGTCACGCTCTCTGGCCTCGCCATCCTCGCCACCTGCCACGGAAGATTGGTGTAGATGGATGGATGGGAAAGGGGAAAGAAACAAAAAGGACATTTTAAAAACAACATACAGAGCACAATGAGGAGACGAGTGGGAGAGGAATGATTTTAAATAGTACAGTAGAATTGTAGCAGTGAAAAAAAAAAAAATGGGACAGGGATGTAGACATGAGTAGACAGTGGGGAGAAAGGGGGGAGGGGGGTGTAGGTGATGTTAGGGATAATGGAAAATTGCAACACAAAAGCGGACAGATTTATATGGTATTTATTACACATTAATTGGGATTTTACACTTTGACTCAATGTTTAACATCTAACTGGTCATTCAAAAGTCACGTAAGAAAGAGATGGTTGGACATAAAACACTGATTTTGTTCTCAAAATATATTTAAAGTATCAGTTGGGAGGCAGGAAAATGATTTCACAGCTTACTGGTCCTGTCAACACCAGCAGTGTGATGAGTCCTGTCATCATTTATGGCAGTCGTGTTCCATTTTTGGAACTGGCAACAGCACTGACAACACGGTCTGTTCCACCCATGCCGAGAACCTTATAAACCTGAAACTGACAAAATAATCCCAATTTCAGGACTCACCTTTGTCCCCGTGACTTTTGATCCCCGCCCTGCGGTCTCTAGCCATTTGGGCCAGCTCTCTCAGTTTCTCCTCTTTCTTTTCCTTCTCCTTCTGTGCCATTTTCTTCTCTACCTGAGCTCTCATCTCCACTGCCTCTCTGGCCTAGAGGGAAAAAAATAATACAATATTTCAAGATTTAGTTAAATATGAATAGGCAATTATGGTAAAATGCAGCAATTCTGACCCACACAATCATGAACAAATAGGATTAACCTTTCTATCAGCAATGTAGAGCGCCTCGGCCAGCTTGGCAAAGTTTTCGTTGATGTGAACCGTTTGGAGTCCCCTGCCGTCAGCAGCCAGGCGTTTGTCAAGAGGAATGGTGTAGCCCTGAATAACATTAAGCACAACGGAGGAGAGGTATGAGCAGCGATGGAATAGGCAGTAAAGAAATTCAACTGGATTTATCATGACAGGAGCTGGCGTCTTAAATATTAAGACTAAAAAAAAACCACACAGATTTAAAAGTGTTCCACATTACCTTAGCGTTTTTCCAGTTGGAGATGCATGGAGGAATCTTCCACTCCTGCTGCTCCTTGACTGTCATCTATAGCAGAATAGGAGAAACTTATCTAAACTAATTTTGACAATTCAACGTATTTTTTATGTTAAAAAAAAACATCAAAATACTAAAAAAAAAAAAAAAAAAAAAGAGTACTTTTAACTTTTCATTAACTGTACCTTTCTGCTTGGGGAATGCATAACAGGAGCAGGGGGAGAAGGAGGTCCCCTTGGAATCTTCTTGTTAATCCTGAAACATAAAATTATGCCTATTAATCGTCCACATTTATCAGAATGACAGAACAGGAAAACACAGGTAGTAAAAGGTTTCCGTTTAAAAAAACAAAAACAACAAAACAACAACAAAAAAAAACACGTCAAAAGAAAGTTACTAATGGTCACCTTGAAAGTTTTAGCAGAAATTTAATCTTTATTAAAGCAGGATCCTTGTGTAAATGGAGCCAGTTTCAGATATATAAATATATCAAAAGGAAGTATTTTTCAAAATATTAGCATTTCCAAGGGAACTTCACCCAAGAGAAAACAGCTTGGAGAAGTAATAAAATCATTCTGCGCTACCGAAATCTTCCAAATGGATTTAAATTTAAAATTTTTCAAAGCTTCTTTTAAATCTACCTGCTTCTTAACACTTAATCCCTTCTTAAATTTCAAATGATTATTATTTGATGCTCAGTTCAGTCTAACAAAGTACAAATCCGCTTCTTCACACACACACAGCAACCAAACGTTATGAACTTATTAAATAAAATATGTACTTGAAACGTGGAGGTTCCATTGGATCTTTCTGCATTTCCACCATACGGATCACCCTTTGTTTGGCCCCTGAGTTAAAAGCCACTCCCTGCTGGGATGGGGTATATCTGTGTGAGAGAAAGGGAAGAATGTGTCAACACATACTAAACTATTAAAATATCTTCTGACCGCAAACATTAAATATGATCTAGCGCAGAGGTGATTCATTCTGCTCTTAGTATCTTTACAGACATTCATAGATGGCAACAACAAAAAATGTAAACATTCAATAGAGAAAAGGTTGATTTACACTCATTTAATCTATATGTTGGACAAATACCAAGGTCCACATTGAGTAGTGATGCCCATCCCTCATCAATTGGGCTCTATATGATTTCACAACATTGTAAAACAATTCTATTTTGTGTACTAATTGTTATTGAAACTGAATTCTTTTACATACCTGATGTACTGTGCAGGAGCTTGTTTGTCTGCAGCTCTTACAGGCATGGCAGCCGCGATCTTTTGAGACACCTGCTTGTCCAGGGCAGCACGGGTCTTCTCTGTCAGCTACAGAGAACACATTTTTACTAGATTACCAGGTTTACCTCACTTTGATATAAACTAAAACTGTAACTAAACTTTGAAGAAGCAATTTGTAACTTATGGCCAGAATTCATGATTTACTTTAAAAATGGAGGGGGCAGCATATCAACAGTGTAACAAATACGTTCTGCAATTATCTTTTGTTGTAGCTATATTGGCCATTACCTGAAGTAGCCCCTACGGTAGCCTAAATTTTAATCTCAGACATCAGACTGGCAGCAAACACAAATTAGAGACTTGTCTGACAACAAGAGACAGAGAACAGAGGCAATTAACAGGCAGGGACTGTTTAATAATTTTAATCAACCAAACCAGTAGTGATTGTGGAAAGACAAAATGGCTTAGGTGAGTTTTATTTAAGTTTGAGTACGATGAGTAGAGAAATTAGGTGTAAGAATATTTCCTTTCCTGATATTTTAGGATATTTCCAAGCCCAACTACAGGGGGATTATTGAACAATCACCTCTAGTGGGTCGAAGCGGTTTTATGAGACTGGAAGAACTGGGGATAATAAATCATTGTACACAACGTTAGCTCATTTATTGGCTGTTTTAAATTCTGGCCATGTCTTACAAATTGAACTTTTAAAGTTAGAAAAATTAATGGGAAGTTGTCAATACCAGTCTATTTCTCATTGTGACGAACCACATATGCAGTGTTTACATGTATAATTTACTACATTCTATCGATTACATTTTACAAAATTAAGTCTTGATCAAATACTAAAATCTGATTAACTTTTTTTCAGTGGCCAATAGGCAAAATAAAACATTGTGTAATATCGTCAGGAAAATGGTCTAAGAATGCTGAATTACTTTAAGTAGTAAAATCTATAGAGCAATGAGTAACTTGATCAGACGACCACCTGCTTGTTTTCTCATACATACACAGCACAACATGTCTTACCTCTTTTACAGCTTCCTCATCTGGCTTCTGTAATTCTGCAGTATCATCATTTAGAACTTCCTTTGGCAGAAGATCTGTGTACTTACTGAAGATCACCTGCAACAATGAAAGATGACACATGCTTTGAATTAACTAACAAAGCATAATCACTCTGTAATCGAATAATGAAATCATATGCAGAATGTGTATATATGTACTATGTAAATGAAATGACACAAGTTATCTAAATAACCAATTTTTTTTGAGAGACACTGTCAGCATAGTTGCAAGTTAATGACATTGAAACACTAGCTTTGTAGGTAAAGTGAATTTTATGAGGCCGAGACTCAAGGGGAAGGTTTTTGATAAAGCCAAACACGTGAGTGACATTTGGATTATTTCTAGCAAATATAAAAATATGTGCTGGTGTGTTTTATCTTAATTAATTTCCACTCATTCTTATTTCGATCTAGTGAGCGGTCCTCTATAGAATTATCAGTCTTTGACCTTCATATGAAGCTAATGTTTTTACCTGTAGTTACATATTAATAAATTTCAAAATGTGTATTGAAATATTCTGGCTGACTGCTGAGTGAGTCATATGCTTGAGCACCTTTTCCTTGCCCTGTCCTTGTCTGGCGATGGCGTCATACTTAATCTTTCCTTCGGCATCCACCTGCACAGCCAGGGCATTGGACGTCTTCCTCTTTCTACCCATCTCCAGTGGGAACTGGGCCACATGGATCTCTGGGAAAGCTCCTCCATCTCCAAAGTCCTTCACAAACACAGATTTTACAGCATAAACAGTAAGAAAGACTCAGTGTCTAGAAAAAAATACTCCAAACTAAAATATCACACTGAAAATTATGTGTTTTTTAAGAGTGAAGGACTGATATTGAACGTAATTTTTTGGCAATACATGTACTTTAAGCATTAAAATTACAAAGTGACAAATTTCAAGCCAATTATCAGATCCGATAATGAAGATTTTTGTGATTACCAGAATCAGCGTGTAAGTCACTTCAGTTATTAAATTAAAATAGTAGCCAAAAAATGGAAATACTCAAGTAAAGTAAAAATATGTCGACCATTAAAAAATGTAAAATGAGTAAATGTACATTCCGTCACCGGACAGACTTTGTGTAACTCTGTGGCGATGATCTCCCTACAATTCTTAATACTGTAAGTGTAGGACAACATTTTAAGAATATTAATAAGCATCACCAAACAAATGAGAAAAGCCTTTCATGTAACTTCACGGCTTACCTCAAGTGAACGAGGCACCCAGCCTTTTCTGTGTCCGTAGGGAGGGGGATCTCTGCTGGACGACAGCAGCGCGGTGGAGTAGGACTTCTGGGCCCGGAGTCTCTCCTCTGCCTCTAGCTGGTCCTGGGACAGCTGGGTCGGCGCCGGCAAGAAGCTGGACACGAAATGACACGAGCTGAAGTCGCTGTTTTGTCAACGTTCACACCATGTCGGTGTCAAATTGCTTAGTCCTAGCCGGCGTAACACTCCGACTTCCGATAACCGAGCCGCTAACCATGGCTAATCGGTGGTATATCGTCACAAACTTTAATAATCAAGTCGTCACATGTCGATAGCACAACGTTAGTAAACAGCTAATCGACTTATGGAGTGAAGCAGCAAAGGGCTGCTAACCGCTAAAGTAGCTAAAGCTAGCCAAATGTTAGCCTTAGCCTTAGCAGATGGTTTCGATAGTAAAATAACAAGAAAACCACAGCACGCAGACCAAAATATCACGGGGAAGTGTTGAAGATAACATAAAGATCATACTACATATGTTGGAGATGAAATTTAATTAAATTTCGTGGGATTAAAAACACTGAAGGCCTGGGCGCGGAACTTACCTCGTCAAAGCCATGTTTCCCTTTCTTCCTTAGCCGCGAACTGGGCATGCGCGGAGATTCCAAGCGTATGGGTTACGCTTTCCTGTTTGTTAGATACTGTATATCTTTACGACCGCAGGAGCCAATTTCACTTTTTAGTATATTACTGTTTTACTATTTTTGAATACATTTTTTAATAATAATTTCTGCTTTTCTTACATACCCGTGGATGAAAGTATGTTGAAATAGTACATTTTCAAAAATGAATGTG
>KV751328.1:821105-835214 GCA_001698575.1 Mola mola | reverse complement strand
GTAATAATGCTCCACTTTGTTTAATAGCTAGTCACTAACTGTGTCTGCTGTTGTTTGGTGCTGTTACAAATGTTTAACAGAGATCTTTAGGCAGAAATAATAGTGAAACTGGGTTGCAGACAGTACATACATATATATATATATATATGTATGTATATTGTGTATTTTTCACTCGGTCCTGTTTTGCTCTCATTTATATAGGCTGGTTTGCTTCGCTCCAGTCGGCCTTGGAAATGGAGAGGAAGCAGAGTGGCTGTTTGAATTACAGGTGAAAGAGAGAGAAAATGGGTGAGCGGAGATCAGAGAGAGACAGATGATAAAACAATCAAATAAAATAAATAAATAAACAAGATCCTAAATTTATATACCTGGCCTTCCGGTGAGGAGTACCAACAAATGGGAATTATAGCTCTGTCAAATAACGACAAACTCTTTAGGCAGCTTAAAACAACACAAGCCTGACTTCATTGCTATATTACCATAGCAACGGTCACCTAATGCTATGATAAATAGAGAGCGTCAGTAGCGCTCATCCTCACATTCTCCATAATGTTTGACCTGATTCAAGGTCAGTGGTGTTCGGGTCTTTCTCACACAGAACAACAACATGTGACTGGATAACAACATGCACATACGTTCATCTCCGCTGGGTGACGGCACGTACGTATGTACCATAATTGTTTTCTTTCTCGCGTTGTTGCTACTCTGCTGACTTCCCTCACAACCTGGGATTGTGTCTTCAGAGCAGTGAGCTTTGTGTAAATGACCTTTAATGTAGCGTTGGCTCAAACAGATCAGTTTTAGAAAAAGCATCACGGCATCACCAGTGATCTATCCCACTAACTCTTAAGAAGTTCCCACTTGAGCTGATAAGTGGGTAACTGTCTTGAGAGACCTCTAGTTTGTGTAGATTTCTCACTTAACACGAGCAATCCTAAGGGCTGGAGTACGGCGAATCTTAGTATTCTTTGCAAACTCTTTCCATATTGATGCCAAAGTGGCTTTAAACACAATAACTTATTTTTTATTTTTATTATATTCCTAATTTAATCGGGAGATTGAGTCGGGCAGTTGCATGCAGGGAAATCTCGATATCACCACCTTCACCATCCAATCAGTGTACTCTGCTGACTGGCCCCAAATGGCATCCCTGTGCAAGGATGGCATCCTTTGCATCTTTTGGCTTCTTTCATTCGTACGGTGGAAGGAGGTGGCGACGCGCCATCCATCTTTATTTATGTCAATGGTCCACACACACTCAAACAGGCTTCCTGATGCAATTCCACTTGTTTGAAAAACACACCATTAATGTTTTTCTCAATGCCCTATGGTATTTAAAAATCAGCGTGCCTTTGATGAACAAGCATGATGCATTTCTGTCTACATCACTAGCAATAATTCATACTTGAAAACCTCAGGGAAAAAGTTCAAACTAAAGACTGAGTTAGGAAATAAAAAAAAAAAAAAATAATAAAAAGATCACAAGTTTTGATCTCATAGTAGTGTCACGTCTCTGGCCGCCTTTTGGAGTTTGCTCTACCCGGATTTCCATCCAGTCCCAGCACTGCAGCCACCCAAGTCCTGTTGATCAATTCAAGCTTAATTTGAAAGCATGGAGCATAACAAAGATATCAGTCGCCATTGATTAGTGCCCCGACGGGTTAGTTGCAAAATGAATGGAGCGTCGAAAGAGACATCACTTGCAATGATAAAAACCTGCAGAAGCCATCTAAGCCACAGGAGGATTGAAATGTCAAGAACAAGCTTGACGTGAGTGGAAGTTGACTTAGCTTCAGTTTGCTCTGGGTTTTTCATTGGTGTTTTTTTCCGGCACAGCTCTGTTGCTGGGGAAACAACAATGACTCTCTCTGACTTTCTTTATTGATACAAAATGTGAGGTTGAATAAGGGCACATAACCACATTACTAGATGAAACACTGGAACAGCAATTGCATTTACATTTGATATGTTAAAAGGAAAAGGTCCAATCAGCCTTTTCAGCCATCAAGTGTAATAGCTTCTGTGCTGGACTCAAAATGTAGCTCATCTGTCACAATATCAAGGTACCCTTGTATCTTCTGTCCTGTCACAGGGGTTGGCAGAGGAAATAACTGTACGATAACTGACTCCAGAGCTACTTTGGGAACGTAAAATTAGCTTGAGTTTAGGTTTTACATGTCATTTTAGCAAGCAAATGTGAAACACTTGCATGCTTGATTTGCATTGCCGCAGCAAGATTGCATGAATTTCTTCCCAGTAATGTCCAATCTATATCCAAACTGAGATAAGAGACAGTTTGGCTGGTAATCGGATTAATGAAACAATCAGGCAATCAGCAATCGGTCGTTAACTGACCGAGCCTGAGATCAAGAGGTGTTTTCCTTTTTTTTTTTTTTTTTGGAGGGTGAGGAAACAACAATAAATAGAGCCAATCGTCTTTATCGGTGAGCAGCACGTTGCGCATCTACGCCCTCTGCAGCCAGTCGACGGAACCCTAATTAACTCTCTGGAATTGGCTAGGATTTTTTTTTTGGCCTCAATGTTATGTACCAGCATTCACGATGTTGGAGATTATCTTTATCCATTTTTTTTTTAGGGAGGCGTGGCAGTCATAACCTAGTTCTTTTGCAGGGCCAAGGAAAAACCGGCGGGGGGGCCATATTTCTACATTGCTTGCACCTGTGTTGACTGTGCTGTGGCTGACAGAAGCTGCTACCGGGAGCCCTGACGCTGGTTGAGATAGACGATCCACCTCTATCACTTTTAACGTCCCCCCCCCCTTCCCTCCTTTTTTTAATTATATGGGATACATTGCAGAGAGAGGTCGATGACTCCTCATTGGCTAACAGAGACGTATGACCATGGAGAGGCCGTCGCGGCTGGCTGTTTCGCTGCACAGGAGCTGATCTGCAGCACTGTTGTGATATCCATTTCTCACTTTAACAGTCAGGTTCACTCATTCAGTTTATTCCCATGAAGGGCTAATGTACGAGAGAGGCAGACGTAGTGGGTGGGAGAGAGGAAAGAGGGAGCAGAGAAGAGGAGCGATATAAGCTTAGGGCATGAGCAGGAGTGTTACATCATGGAATTGTAAAAGATTGGGTCAGGTGGGAGTTTGTTTCCTCCAGGAATGAATTTAAAACCTCCCCACTGCCTTTAGAGTCTACAAAAAAAGAAATCAGCCCACCTGATAGCTTAGAGAGACCTATTACTCCACAATCCAAACCTGCACCTCCAAACCCCCAGGACGAAGCCTCGCACCACCTTCTGTCATTTAGGTCTGTTATCTGTACATTTTCTGTCCGTTATTTCACTTGGAATATGATTGATTGATACTGTGGATATACTGTAAGCTTAGTTTTCATTCGTTTTTCTCTGTTTTTATTGCTTTTATGCTCTTATATTGACTTTTTCTGTTAAGCACTTGCTGACTTTGTGCTATGAAAGATGCTATATACAGTATATATAAAAAGATTTAAACCAACTCTCCCATTTTTGGAAGAAAGTGTATAAACACCCACAGACATATGGGTGATTTCAAGATAGAAGATAGGACAGAAGATTTCCTCCTTTTTTCTCTTTTTCATTTCTCTGTAAAATATGTAGCCTGTCACTGCTCAGCTTTTAATCTTAGCTCTTGATGTGATTTAATCTTCTCTTACTCTAACAACAAGTACCACTGCAGACATACTTCTCCAAAAAACCGACTTTAATTTGTAAAAACTGGTGTGGAGGGAAATGAGCTTTCATTTTCTTCTCTGACCACCTGATCTAAGGCCCATATTCACTCACTTTTAGCTCTGAAAACCCTCTGAAAGGACACAGAAAACTCTAACAGGTCCTGAGTCGAAAGCATTTGTCCATGGATTTCATTCTGGTTTTTTTTAAACTGTTATTACTTTCGTGAAAATGTATTTATTTTCCTGCATCTTTACGAACAGGTGAGAAATCTAAAAGACTAATTTCTTTTTTTCTGCCTCAGCTGACAATCCTAAACTGTTAATAACATGCCTGTATGCAAATATTGCAGATTTTGTGTGTTTTCGTTGTTCCTGCCTCTCTCTTTCTTCCCCCTCACTTCTCTCCAGGTGCCAACAACATTATCAGAGGGCACCACCATCATATTTGGACGAACTGCTAATTCAGATGTGTTTCATCTGTGTTGGGCTGACCAATCATCCTGCAGGATGCTGATTTATAAATAACCTGCTCTGAGCCTGCCTGAACCCTTGTTAATGTTTATTAAATTTGCTAACACTACTAAAATGTCTGTGTTGAGAGGTTTTGGATTGCAGGAAAATAAGGCCCCTTTGCACTGGTAGCTAATACGGATTATTGGTAGATAGCCACTCCACGTGCTGTTTCGGTCTTTGATCGTTTGTGTTACATTGATTTCTTTAGTTTGTCACTCCCTCCCACTATTTTTGAGAAACCTTGTGCTTTGAAAACCTCAAAATACATTTCATTTTACATTTGTTTTTTTATTTCACATCTACATAGGTTCTTTAACTTTCTTTGGTTATCATTTTGCTGTCTCTGCCCTTACATATTTCTATTAAAAGGAGGCTGTAACAGTGCCTTAACTGCTTTTTGAATCACCATGTTCCCCTGTTTTGAGACATAACCAGTTTTTAGAGAGAGACATTACATCAAGCTAGCCTAAAATTTGTACCCGTATCTTCTGTTTTACTATACTTCTTTTAGTCAATTACTTTTTCAGTGTCTGAGAAGAAAATAATTGTTACTGACATTTACATCTTTTTCCAAGTTTTCATGCACAGTTGATATTACAAATTAAAACCGTAAACAATTATTATTATTTTTACTAATGGCTAAAATTGACTAAAATTGTCCAAAAAATGTTAACACCTATTACCCATACAGACATATCACTACTTGTGTTTCCTAAATAGAAAGGTTTGATATTTACTTACTAATCTTGCAACTAATAATCAGTGACATTTTGATTTGTCAAATGGGTCTGTTGAATAGTGGGGGGAAAAACCCAAATGCAAAAACATCTTTGATCATCTGGGTCATAACTTTGAATGTTTGTTTGTAGGACTGATATGTTTCTATTCACGAACCCTGAAAATGCGAAGCAATGCGACACATTTTTTGTCTTACTTACCTCCTTACTTTCTCTGTCTGCTGCAGCTGAAGATGAAGGTAGGTCTTGTGGCTCTATTTGTGCTCGCAGCTTGCTCTGCTAACTTGAGCTTGTGTTGCTAATGGCTAAGCGTTTTAAAAAGCAACTTGCAGTAAAAGTCATCATTTCGCTAAAATCATATAAGGGCAGAAAATCAGGCGGAAAAGTGAGTGACTATTTATAGCAAAAAGCTGATTTTTAGCACTGTATCATTTAACATAAAGTAAGTGACTGGGACTCTCAGTGTGCAGTGGAAGATGGGAGTGATGCTGAAAGGCTCCTAATATATGAGATTATATTATTTTTTTTCGGTTGTTAAACATTGGATTTCACTATTCCCGAACATGCCAAACCGTTTAGTTTTTTCAGGTTGTGCAAACTGCAACTTGTTTAGATATAGAAGCCCCCATTTTTCTAACAAGACAAGAAGAAGTCCTGACTTTTGCACAAATGTGGGAATTCACAGCGAGCGGCATTTTGAGCACTAATTTTTAGACGGTGAACCAGGCATCACGTTGCACTACAACTTCAGTTGCATGCAGTACATCATTATTAATTTAGCCTATTTGTTGGTTGATACTTTATGCTAGTCTTACACGTATTTTCTCCCTGCCAGGAAGAGTGGTTTCCAAAGCCTGATGTGTGCCGAAAGGCAAATACTTACGACGACTGGTTGTGTTTGTTCAGTCCCTTTCCGTCTCTTTTCCTCCGCCTATCTGCTTTTTCGCAGGCGAGCTCATTCTTACTCGCTTATTTCCCATGAACCTCTGCTGATTGTGTGATTGCAATCACACCACGCATCTGCCGTGGAGACAGGTGGAGTGTATTCTGGCTCTGAGCGCAGATTTAACAACACATTTGATGACATAAGCGGAATGAAGTGTATGAGTATTAGCCCCGTGTGTTTGTGTGTGTGCACCTAATTTATCTAACGGACTTATACCCATCACAAAAGCCCACAGGCGTCAGAAACGCCCGTGTTATCTTTGTCTGGCAGGGATCGTGCGTATGACCACATGAGCGTTATTGCTTCAGAAAATGAAAGCTACCAACAGGTACTTCACAGTTATATGTCAATTTGTCTGCATCTTCTCCTCTGAGGTGTCAGATTTTTCAATGAGCTGAGGTTTTATGAGCACTGTCTGTCTCCACCTCTCTGTGTGTTTTACCAAACCTCCTTGAGGAGCGGAGGATGCCCTTGCTCGTGTCAAACCAGTGTATCAGAGCAATCTGTTTTGACAAGCTCAGGGAGGTGTTTTTATAGTGAGGCGTATCTCCCATCCAAAAAGGAAATTGGATGGCACTTCTGCTTTGTGTCAGACAAGCCTGAATCATTGTAAGCTGGGGGAAAAGAAGTATTTTATGCCATCCCGGGTGAATCGTCACTGTTATGAAACTGGCAGCTGGTTTGCACCGTGTGACAGTCCTTGAGTAAATTGTGGTGAACGAAGAAATTTCACGCTGCATAAAACCGTGCATCAAGCAACTGATTGCCATTCCGCATGTATTCTCCTGCACTCTCTGTCAAATGAACTCAATTCGAAGGAATATAACACGCACCTTTACACAAGCTTATGGTCCAGTGTCGCCAACATTTCCCATCCAGCACAAGTCTTTGCTGGCTTCTGCAGTGCTGATCCCATCCTCGCCTATTGCAGCACTCCATCTTCCTTCTTCTCCCTTTGAATCTGTCCTTATGCATGCCTTTGACATTCACACGCTGTCTCGCTCTCACTTTCGCTACACACTTTTCATTTACGCCCATCTCCGTTATCTTCCTCCACCTTTCATTCCTCAGGTTCATACACTCAATGTGCAAGTGACTTTCATCACATGGTGTGATACAAAAACGCAGGATATTAAACTGTGGTGCATAACATTAAAATAACTTTTCACTTTTTTGTGACTGCAGAGGATTTAAAGAAGAACTCTGGTACATTTAAACCTAAGCCCTAATTCCTGGTATTTTAGACTCTATAATTGAGTCTGAGCTTTGTTAATTTTGAACAAAAGCCATTTATTTCTAATGTTTTCTGTATTTGTTATGTTGTGTAGCCTTGTTGAGCTAAATGTTCCTAGCAAGGAAAAAAAAGATGGATTATGTACAATTTTAGAGTTTAATGTCACACCAGCCTTGTTTAGTCCATTTGAACGGAACACTGGATCGTTTACCCCCCTGCTGCAGTTCATTTGGGTTGGCTTGAATGCAGTCCGAGATCTCTGCTGTGAACCAAACAGCTGGACTCCAGTTCGTCTTTCTCGAAAGGCACAAGTTATTAAATCAATCAGCACACGTTGTCTGACCAGACGTTTGTAGGCGCCATCCGTTAGCATCTGCTGACATGCACTCAGGATCAAGATGAGGAAAATAACCTGTTGATACTCTACGATGTTGGCCGCAGCAGAAATTGTTTTTACCCGCCTAACCATCTGACCATTTATTGAACAGAATTCCGTGCAAGTGACTTTTGTCTTCAAATTTATAGTCCGCTTGAGAGTGTCTCCAGTTTGCATCCTGTCCACACCAAGGAAGCGAACTATTAAGTGTGAACGCGACCAAAAAGGGAAGGGGCTCAGTTTAAAAAGTACCAGAGTTCTTCTTGAACGTACAGATAACATACAGTTAAGCCGTTTGCATCTTGAACAGATGACGTAGCATGATATACATTCGGGTCAGGGTGTAATGGAGGTCAGACACAAGATTTTCAACCAGATGGACCATTTAAATGTGTCACCATTAATATGAAGAAAAAGCCTAACCAAATCGTTTTTGTGTTTAAATATATCCAAACATCATTAAACTTTCCCTAAACCCCAATTACATGGTTTTTGTGTCTAAATTTTTGCCAAAGTAACATTGTGTGTGCTCTTTGCATTAACCCTAAGGTATCAACAAGGTATCTTGGATACAGAGCAAGAGACACGTAATTAAGAGAATGGATTGTTTATATGTGTCTTCCAATATACTCTTTGGCAATAATTACATTGCTGAGTGGCAGAGTACCCTTAATTTGTCTTTTGAGTCAGGAGGACCAAGCATTCAGGTACGCATAAAGCAGTGTAGTAAAAGTTATAGTTGGCGCTGACAACAGCCCTGCTTCAAAAAGGCAGCGCGCTCTCTCATTACAATGAGATTGCTTATTACGGAGATCAAGAGTGACAACAAAAAGCTGAACTTGGCTTTCGTTTCCCTGCAATGTCATGAAGCAGGGCCAGACACCTGCAAGATCAAAATCCTTGTGTAGTGCGACTGTGCTTTTACTGCCAACCATCATAATGAAACTTTGAATGCATTAATTCCATGGTAACATCCGAGTGTTTTGATGTCAAATTCATAGCTGCGTTACTCGAATTGGCCTCCATGGATCACATTTCGTTGTCTCACTGGCACGGGAAACAACATCCGAGCAATCCCCAGTGTTGCTTTCCACAACACTGATACTGTTCCAATCCACATACGGGTAAATTGTGGAAGGCTGCATGGAAAAAGCTTTTTATTCAATTTTTACCTGAGTCCAACTGGGCTGGAGAGTAGAGGTGATTAAAAATGGGCTTTTTAACATTCTCTTCAGTAAAACTGTCCCTTCTCCTGATGCATAAATGGAAGAAACCTAGTGGATATGGATGGTGTCAAACCAATGTATTTGGGGTCAAAATTCATATTGGTTAAAAATCCATTGCACAAATTATAACTCGTTTTGTGCTGCTTAAAGAGCATGCAGCCCTGCTCTTTTCATCAGAAATGATGCCCTCGCTCTGTACTTAACTTTGTGCTTTTGCTCTGAAAAGCTTGGTAAGACGTGACTTCTGCAAACACACGGTGATACACTAACCTTCACTTTCTAGTTATCAATGCGGTGGACACATCAGAAGGTAAACCCAAACCCACTGGCTTAGTCTGCAAATAATTCAGAGTATCTTTGTCTGAGCATGCAATGGTTTTGATGCCCTCACTATGGGACCACCTGACGTGGACACCTGGGAGATTTTACTCCTGAAATCCTGGCAGCATTCATTTGAGCAAGCAGCAACAGTTAAATCTTCCTGGTCTTTTTCTCTCCAGTGAAAGACCCTTAAAGTATTTATTTCAAGTGGAATCCAAAATCTGTGCATCAGTAGAATGTTGGTATTGTTCCAGTCATAAATCCATTGCCTCCCACAGTTTACTGGCTCAGAATCGTAGTTGGGTGCATGCTGAGTATTTGCATGAGTTTATCTTAGCCTGTTATTATCTTACTATCAAGCTTTTCGCAGTCTGGGGACTCCGCTGAATGAATGAAAGGTATCAAGGTGTTCAAATGCCATCCAACAACAGTGAACTGACACACGTGCCATTCATCACTCCCACGGGTCATCCATGAAGCTGCTGCTTTGGAAGGAGAAAGCTGAGCTGGTAACAAATCAGTTTTGTCTAACTTACGTTACTTTTTGGTGTTGTAAGATAAAAATCACTTTTAACGTCATGGGAAAAAAAAAAAAAAAAAAAAAAAAAAAAATGGCGTGAGGGAACGCGTTGCCCCTGGTCACCGTCTACGGGACCTTCATTGGTTGCATCTCAAGTCAAGATAAGCGCTCCACAGAGGTCAAAATGTAATTCATGTGGTTTTGTTTACTTCATGCAAATGAGGGCAAAATTGGCCTAAAGCTTCTGCATTGATTCACCAAAAAAAAAAAAACCAAAAAAAAAACAAGATGCTTATTCTTTATCTGCAAAGGCTGAATGTTTTTGGAGGAGAAGATCCTTATTCTAGTTACTCAGATTTTTCTCTTGCCATTAGTGGCACAAACTAGAACATTACCGAGGCCCAGCAGTCTGCCTAAAGTAAAATTCCGGGGTCCTCCTTTTTCGTTCAGATCTGCAAAATTCTTTTTTGGCCCAATTCCTTAACCACTTCCCACCAAATTTTCTTGAAATCCATTTAGTTGTATTGGGCAATCTTGATAACCAACAAACACGCAAAGCCAAAAGCATAATCTCACTGGTGGAGGCAACAAAGGCAAATTCACAAACTGATGGAGAACCCGGTTTACTGCTTATTCAGTGTATTTGTTCTCCAGTAAGACAATTTCTAGTTTTTGAATGTGAAAGGAACACAGCAACCACTCACAATTAGTGGAGCCCATTTGTTCCCTGCTACTGTAGTTTGCAGTGAAATACTCCGAGACACCTGGAAAGATATTGGAGGTGACGTTTCCTGACCCCAGTGTTTCCAAAGACTATGGAAGTTAAGAGAACAGGACACAGTCTATCTATTATTGTTCCATGGACTTGAGACACACAATATTTTCAAAATTGGAAGGAAGTGTCTGCGAGACCTCTGTGTCAACTCAGTTGATGTTAACTACGGCTGCAAAGACTGAGATTAAGTGGCGGAGTCACCTCCAGCCTCCAAAGGGAGTGATCAGCAGGATGAAGTGTCTTTTTATAAAGTATGAGGACCCGGGATCAAAGCTGGCATTCCCACCCGTCCCTAGCTGTGCACTTTACCATCCAGGCTGTGGGTTCTGTTAATCACAGTGTTTTGTGTTTTCTTTTCCTTACGCCAAGGGCGCAATTTCCTCCTCATTCAAGCAAAGATGGCTGTCAGCATTAAGGGACCTTTTGCAGCAACTAGAGGCTCCTCGGGTTGTACGTATTAGTAAAGACGCAGTGATACAATGCTGTTAAATAGTCCACGCTCTGTGGACTGTGTTTGTAGTAGAGAAGTTTTACAAACCAGATCTCTCTCTCTCTCTCTCTCTCTAACAGTTTGTCATTACGTAATTCATTATCGCGCTTTGTGATGATTGGCTCGCTCAGATGAGGCGGAGGGGTCGGAGAGAGCCTTGACAGCGCGGAGGGGGGGGGGAAAAGAAATTGGGGGAGGGGGGGGATAAAAGACACTTTACACACGGTACGCAGAGTAAAAGGACAGCCAAGGAGCGTGGTGGCTGGCACTGTGTTCTCACATGGGTCATTGGTTCCAATATGTGTAAAAAGAGAAGGAAAAGATGAGGGGAGGGTACATCTCTGTGACACTCTCCTCCAATGATTAGGATTCCTTACCAATTTGAAAAGGCATTTTAAGTCTTCCCATATTTTGTTCATTATGTATATGTCTGGAAATGATTTTATGAGTCCAGGGGACAGCAGAGGCGATTGTTGGGTTCATAAACAGGCACATAAATATTTCTGCAGCGCTAATACATGAGTTAACCAGGCCTCTATAACCTGCAAGCAACAGATTGTACAATGAAGCTATTCATTGTGCCATTAAGACAAATTGTGGGTATTCATTTTATGATGTCACTTTGTGAGCACTAATGGCACCATTTTGACCAGGCAGCTTTTGACAGGAGACACAGGGACTGAGAATCATTTCGTTAAAAGGATTATAAAAGAAGCTTGACTGCTTTCGGGAGTGGCAAAAAAAAAAAAAATGGTCCAAAATGTGCAAGTTCACACTGACACACGCGTGAACACAACCTCCCCAAAAAGAAGCCACGAAACGAGCCAAAGAGGAGCAGGGGGGGAAGGATCAGAAGGGTTAGCCATTGAGCGGGAGAAGAGACAGAGCAAGAAACTGTTGCAAGCTGAGGAGGGACGTGGCTTTTAGCAGGAACGTAGTCCCAGGCTAGTGCATTTGTCATTATCCCCCTGATTCTCTGCTGTGTTACATAATGATAAGCAGAAGGCCATGATTTTATATAATAAGCGCTCACTGCAGAACATGTCCATTTATTCTTGTATAGTAGTGGACTTTTTTGTGTTGCAAGCCCACATAAAAACAGCCTCTCTTGACCTTGAAAGGAAGACAGGACTGAAGAACCTTGTACTCTCAGATCCATTTTTCATCGTCAAAATATATTACTGACCGACCATGTTTCCGCTTGGTTGCTTGGTAATTAAGGGATAATCATATTACCATTAAGGAAGACTCAAACTGGCATAGCATAATTTATGTTCTGATTACAGCATAGAGAGGGCCATGGCTGCAGCACAGAGAGAAGTTATATCTAACTTGTCAAATACAGCTCTGTGCAGAGTTATAAAGTAGCAGCTACAAAGATGTGACGTTGGGATCTCAAAAATGTGGAGATTGTTGACAATACAAACAGCATTATGCCAAGTTAAGGAAAGTTATCCGCTACTTTCCAGTACACACATTTGATAAACTTAGTTAGGTCTAAAAGTATTTGGACAATGACGCAATTTTGTATGATTTTGCCACTATACAACAACAACAACAAAGGATTTGAAATAAAACATTTAATATGTGATCGAAATGCAGACTTGCAGCTTTAATTTAAGATGTTTCAACATCAGAGGGCCTGGAAGACCACTGAAGAAAACTAAAGAAACACCCTCTCACAACTTGGAAACAAGTCAAAAACGCGTATGATTGTCAAGGTCTACAGTCAAGAGATGCCTTCATGAATATGAATACAGAGGGTTTACAACAAGGTTTAAACCACTGTAAACATTCAGGAACAGGAACGCCCAGATTAGACTTTGCCAGAACACATCTAAAAAAAGCCTCCCAAGTTCTGTTCAGATTATTTTGACGGATGATAATATTGTATCAGAATGATGGGAAGAACCTTCTTCTCCCACTGGGAATAAGTGCACGTGAGTGCAGCAAAACCCAGTTATAGTCTCTCCCCTTTAATGATGCCCGTTCAAATGCTGTTGCTGTGCTGTACAACAGGTACAAACATGGAAGTGTTGTTCCGTTGGTGCAGTCACATACTGCACCATACGATCTGTTTGGTTAAGTTTAAGCATAAAAATAAAATGGTTTAGTTTGAGTCAGTTTCCTTAACTTACATAAATTCAAAACATTGCGTCACTTTGCTTACACACACAAGAATTAACAGCTGTCAGTATCAGCATTCGATTTCACACATGATGTGGACTCATGTCTCCTGGGTCACGATCAGCTGCCAGTTCGAACCATCCACCGTCCTAATCTAGCCTCCAACTGCCGACACTCGCGTTGTACACTACGCCATCTTAAAGTGTTGGGTCTATTGCATTCACCATTACAAATTCAGGAGAACAACAGTGTTTTCGGTTAAATGGCATTCAAAAATCAAAATAAATTCGTTCCCATAACACAAAAAATATTCACCACCTGGTGAGACCAGGCTGGTGCAGCAGTGTGTTCATTCATACATCGACACGCAACTAAAAATGCTGTCATTTTGGCTAATGTTTATCCTTTCCTCTTGTATTTCTAATCAATAGAGCGTCACCACAAGCAGTGCTGTAATAACTACTGCATTTTAATGAAAACTTGCTATTGATAATTCATCGGCGTCTCTTAAACGCGAAGCAAATTGGTTTCTACCGTCACGACTGAACATTTTAAGGCCAAGTGATTATGTGACATGAAATGCTAAAACATTTTTATCACATCCAAATTAATTACTCGGTGACAGACGTGAGAGTCTTCTATAACACCTATGTTGTATGATAATTATTTTCTACCAGTTAAATCAAGAGAGAATAAAGTGTTGCGTCAGTGTGTTGTCAAAATGAGCTGTTTGCGTGTCTCTTTCTCCAGAGACCATTATGTTACAGTAGATATTAAACACTTGATCAGGCAAATCAACCCCTGCCCTTTTTCAATTGGAAGCACACAGAGCACGTACAAAGCAAAATCCAGTTCCCAAACACGCTCACCCTTGTCCGGAGAGCACCATAATCATGACAGCAGTTTACGCCAGTCCTCGCTAGTATTCGCTGCAGACAGCCATATTCAAATCTAATGAGCTTCGCTGCTCTGCTCCTGGCTCCAGTGAAGTTGTGCTAGACGTGCGGAACCTATTCCCCTCTCACACAGCTCACTGACTTACAGCTAATAACTCTGCCAACTCTCTCATTAACCGCTCTCAGTGACTCTGGTCTGGTGCCTGTAAAAACACACACACACACACACACACACACACACACACACACACACACACACACACACACA
>KV751328.1:766132-818928 GCA_001698575.1 Mola mola | reverse complement strand
GAGAAGAGGCAGAGCCGGAGGACTGTGGGCTGGGCTCTCCCGTCACTGGGGTCGAGGTCGCCGGGGCTGTCAAACAACTCCGCAGCGGCAGCGCCCCGGGGGTTGATGAGATCCGTCCCGAGCTCCTGAAGGCTCTGGATGTTGTAGGGCTGTCATGGTTGACACACCTCTGCAACATTGCGTGGACATCGGGGACTGTGCCTTTGGAGTGGCAGACAGGTGTGGTTGTCCCCCTTTTCAAGAAGGGGGACCAGAGGGTGTGTTCCAACTACCGGGGAATCACACTCCTCAGCCTCCCTGGGAAGGTCTACTCCAGGGTGCTGGAGAGGAGAGTGCGGCTGCTAGTTGAACCTCGGATTCAAGAGGAGCAATGTGGTTTTCATCCTGGCCGTGGAACACTGGACCAGCTCTATACCCTCACGAGGGTACTGGAGGAGGCATGGGAGTTTGCCCAACCAGTCCACATGTGTTTTGTGGATCTGGAGAAGGCTTATGACCGTGTCCCCCAAGGTATCCTGTGGGGGGTGCTCCGGGAGTATGGGGTAGATGGCCTTTTGTTACGGGCTATTCAATCTCTGTATTGTCGGAGTCAGAGCTTGGTTCGCATTGCCGGCAGTAAGTCAGACCCGTTCCCAGTCAGGGTTGGTCTCCGCCAAGGCTGTCCTTTGTCACCGGTTCTGTTCATAATTTTTATGGACAGAATTTCTAGGCGCAGCCAAGCGGCGGAGGGAGTCGGGTTCGGTGGCCTCCGGATTCCGTCTCTGCTATTTGCAGATGACGTGGTCCTGTTGGCCTCATCGAACAGTGACCTCCAGCTCTCACTGGGACGGTTTGCAGCTGAGTGTCAAGCGGCAGGGATGAGAATCAGCACCTCTAAATCTGAGGCCATGGTTCTTAGCCGGAAAAGGGTGGATTGCCCACTCTGGGTCGGGGGAGAGTCGCTTCCCCAAGTGGAGGAGTTCAAGTATCTCGGGGTCTTGTTCACGAGTGAGGGGAAAATGGAGCGGGAGATTGACAGACGGATTGGAGCAGCGTCGGCAGTGATGCGGACGCTGAAGCGGTCCGTTGTGGTGAAGAGAGAGCTGAGCCAGAAGGCAAAGCTTTCAATTTACAGGTCAATCTACGTCCCAACTCTCACCTATGGTCATGAGCTCTGGGTAGTGACCGAAAGAATGAGATCGCGAATACAAGCGGCCGAAATGAGCTTCCTTCGCAGGGTGGCTGGGCTCAGCCTTAGAGATAGGGTGAGGAGCACGGACATCCGGGAGGAGCTCAGAGTAGAGCCGCTGCTCCTCCGCGTTGAGAGGAGCCAGTTGAGGTGGTTCGGGCATCTGGTCAGGATGCCTCCTGGACGTCTCCCTGGGGAGGTGTTTCGGGCATGCCCATCCGGGAGGAGACCCCGGGGCAGACCAAGGACACGCTGGAGAGATTACATCTCTCGGCTGGCTTGGGAACGTCTTGGTGTCCCCCCGGAGGAGTTGGTGGAAGTGGCTGGGGAGAGGAGCGTCTGGATGTCCCTGCTCAGGCTGTTACCCCCACGACCCGGACCCGGATAAGCGGCAGAAAACGAAACGAAACGAAACGAAACGAAAAGTTAACTATCGTTAGAATCAACATATGCTATGAACTATGTCTCACCAAATAATTTATAACACTTGGAAATGAGATTGATTTTGAAAGTGGTCGGTTTTAGAAGTTACATATTTCAACAAAATGGGAGAATCGAGCGGCAGATCTGACTCAGAAACCATGGACGTGACATGCACACACCAGCACTTGACTCATTACTCCATTCGCTGAGCGTTGGCTGAATTAAATCAAAAATAGTGAAAATGCTAAAAACAGGTTTGAACCTGGCTATGAACATGATTAACACTTCTGGCTCTTCGGCCAGATGATAAAACAGCTACTTCAGTGACTGCCGATAAAACAAGTTGGGGCTCTCGCATGTGTTTAATTAAGAGGTTGCAATCCACATGTAGCCATGCCTCACAAACGACCATGCCAAAATGTTCTAAATGATGACCGTGTGCTTTTTAAGCCAAAGATTCAGGTCTGGAACACATTGTGAGCCAACCAGAGAAAGGCAGAGAGAAGAAGAACTGGTCAACCAGTGGACTCGCCCCCTGCTGGAATTAAGAAGGAATGCAGGTTTAAGGTACGTCTGCATTGTCTTCACTTTTGAGGGACGGAAGTTTCGTCCATGTTCTACATACACTCAACGTTTTTTACAGAGTAATTCCACAATACACACAACATCATTTTGTATTCCTTCGAATCCAGAGCTTCGCTAAAAAAATGTCTTGCCATTGACCTCAACGGCTGTTTGCATAACCTTGTTATATGTGTTATCATCTCTGAGCATAATGAGCTAATGTGTTGAGCCAGTGTCTCTCTTATCTGCCAATCTCCTTTCATCAACTTTAAGTGTTCGGTCGGTAGCTAAGTTGGTAATCTTTACAGCAATTTTAATGGCTTCTATTATTCCTCTGCTCCACTGCTTTTCGCAGAGATTGAAAACCTGCTGACAGCAGCAGCAAACTACCGAGCAGCAACTGGCATGCTCATTATTACACAACCACGACTCATTTATTCACCTGCATCACCATTCATGGGCTCCGTGGGAGCTAATAAAGATGTTTTTCTTATTAAAATGAGACAAGGGGAAGTCCCCACACTGGCCAGCTTATGCATATCACATATCGTGCATTGTTTCATCACAGCCCTGCCAACCCTATTGTGGAACTTGGTAAATATAGAGTTGGTTTAAAAAAGGGAAGGCAGCAGCTTTTATTTCACGAGAATTTCCGAGCTTGTGGCTTTACTGAAACCTTTATTGAAATTTATTGAAATGAATAGACACACACGGTTGCACAGACTCACAGTTTTCAGGGCATCAGGGACTGTAACACTATGTGCTTGCTTTAATCTAAAACTCTGGCTAGAATTTATTTCAAAATATAACATTGTGATCTTATACCAGTCTGAGGAATATCACAAGGCCTTGATTTCTATCTACTGGGTGTCAGAATTTGACAACTTTGGTGATGATTTTTTGCACGACTTCACACTAGGTGAATGTGTCAGATTTGGATAAACTTAAATAAGAATGTTTAATGTCAATTATACCTGAAGCGGCCAGTGTGTAAAAGAGTTAACATCCCATTTAAAAAAGGAAAAATACCTGAGGAAAACAAGGCTTGAGTTTTGATTAGTTATTTATAACCATCTTGGTAGATAGATTTAGATAAATAAACATGTCGCCGACCCCCATTTGCTGCCACGTAACGTCCCTGCATTTAAGTAAGTATTTAGAAAGTTTCTTCTTCACTTTTGCATTTTCATAAAAGCATTACAACCCCCCAAGCGTTATTCATTCAGTACAGTCAGGATTTGTTTAACTTAACATTCATCAAAGGGATCTTTTGCAACCTAGTTTCCTTTAACACAGCAGTCCTGAACAAATAAAACATGCCTGCTGAATAATCCACAACCCCAGAAAATCCATATGATCCTAGCAAGAGAAATGGGTCCTTGTAAGATTTAATTATTCTAGTTTGCTGAGTACAAAAGTCTGGTAATAATAGCCCATCACAGGCATACATAGCATTTATCCTGTGAGGGAGAAGGCCCGTGGTTGTTTGCTTTGTAATTAAGGACGCCATAGCTCCTGCAGCTACTCAGCTCTCTCCTCCTCCTCTGTTTCTCTCCTCGTGTCGGCAGCGGCGCTCTGTGTGATCTGTGTTCCTAATAAACACATGCACACGTCGGATACATTTGTGCACGCGCTCTCCGACACACACATATTCCGTGTGAAATCCCTTTAGCTGGAAGAGCACGCCGTCTTAGCGGTGCAGGCCTTCACCACGCGCTGCAGCAGCTATATATAGAAGTCATTATAGTTGGCTTTCAGGCCCCCTCATCTGTTTTCCCTCTCTTCTGTATTAATCGCACCAGTGGTTTTTCTTTTCCTAAAGTGCCTTTCTGGCCGGACAGCCCATCCTCACTGCTGTCCTTGAAAAGGTTACACACATGTTTCATTCTTCTCCAGTGTTGGGAGAAAGACGGCAAGAGAGACGGCGGGGGGAACAGACGGAACAGACAGACAGAATGAAAGACGGACCGTTCGTCTTGATTGAAAATGATTAAAAGCAGCGGGCTGTCACACCGTGCCAGTACTGATGACACAACAAAATTACCAGCGTGTTAAAGACAGTAGGGGGACGAAGGAGGCTACTGTGGGAGGAAAACACACGGGAAAAGATTGCAATCCAAAACCTGTCTCGACAAATTGGCGTTGAGCAGAGCTGCACCGCCATTCCTCACATCAGTTGCCCCATTATACACTGAATGACCTCATTATTTCCCGGAGAAACAGGCGTTTCCCTGTATGACCCCGAGCCCTTATATGTGGGGCCCTCAGGATCCCATTAAAACAAAACTGTGCTTGAAGACCGCTCAGAGACCAACACCGCTTTCACTTTTTCCTCGGCCGTTAATGTACCGACTGTTGTAGTGCAGTAGCTCTCAGCTGCTTGCAGTGATGTGGTTAATGTTAATGTTTTATTATTGGGTCTCTGATTTGCCATCTGGACCGCATGGTGGAAATTAGTAGCGGTGCCATTTTGTATGCCTGTCAGCAGCTCCGGGACTATAAGATACAATTTGTGTCTTCCTTTATCGTCTGTTTTTCTCTAGCAGGTGCAAAGGTGAAAACAGACTTTAATAGAGACGGACAGATCTGAGATTGCTTAAAATCACTTTGCTATTTAGATAGGAGTGCAAGAACATTTAGTCACTGCAGAGATTTATAGATGCAAGCTAATTAAAACGAGTTTAGTTGTCTGAAAACGTCTGCAGAACTAGCAGCTCAAAGTGAGAGTGTTAGAATTTGTTGCAGAATGCTTTGTGTCTCCAAGAGTTTTCATGCATCAATAATTATGTTGAATGTTTCGGTGGGTTGACGCTGTAGCTTTGCTCACAAATAATTGAAATGAAACTGTGAATGATGTTGCTTGTAAGTTTGTTTTTCTTTGGTGTGGCTTTTATTCAACATTAAATGCTATGTTGTATCTTACACGGAACCCACCACTTTGTTCAGCGCTCTAATGTCTACTTACGCTTTAAAGAAGCAATTTCTAAAAATGATTTTTATTTAGAATGTTCATGAAGGGAACTAACATTATCATTGAGGTTATGTCAAAATCATCTGTAAAGCTGATTATGAGATGGGTAATGTGAGAGCATCATAAAAATGAAGCCAAAGCATCTTGATTGCCCCCAGGTGGCGGGCTGCAGTACAGGTCACAAACTTCTCCTCCTTGATGATACCAAGCTGGCACGGACCAAAGCAACTACTCAAATTACACCTCAAATAAAGTTTTTGCCAAAGTTTTCTCTCATGACTTTATTAAAACAGAATTTGGTCATTTCAAACCCCCTATCGATTCAGTTCAAATTTAAACAAAGCAAAAGCAATATACTTAAAGCTGTGTCGCACCAACTTTTTTTTAATCAAATGAGCAGAGAGCAAAGAAAAGCTCTGTTTGCATTCAGTCTAGTAAAAAGAGAAAACAAAGGCGCCAAATGACTGTAAGTAAATTGTTCTTGTGCAGCGCTTGTGTTTCATTCGAATGTGACATGAAACAAATAAAACTACCTGTTGTTGTCGCTCTCCAATTATCTCTTACTTGCTCGGAGTGAATCCTCAAGACACATGGGAAGCTGAGAAAATATTTCATCCCTAAAAGCCATTTTCACTCACCACATCACGTCTCTACTGTCCTTGCCTGATCTTTCTAGTCCTCCTCAAAGTCACAATGTTAATCCATAATGAGCCACTGTAGATGACCGCTGCACTGTATCCCCTGTTGTCAAAATGGCATCTGCTGGTCTCTGAGATCTGTCCTCAATCTGTTTTCTAGCTGTGTTCAGGCTGCAGGGCCTGATTGAGCTGAGCCCCTCTGCCCTCGGTGCAGGCTCCCTGCGCTGAGCGAAGACATAACGATGTGTCGCCACTGTGCAAAAATGAAGCCATTTGGGACTGGAAAGAGGAGCTACAGTATTGATTTCCTGCCCATACACCCGCCTGCCTAATTAAGAATTAAAACATTACTGATCATACGGTTTACTATAAATGACATACTGAAATTATTTGAGGAGAACTGAATTCAAACCTCCACCCTCTGCTCTCGCTGACCGAGCCCTCGCTGACTTTAATCGTATGTATTATTTCTGACCTACATATTTCAAGGAACGTTTTAACGAAGTGAGGTGTTTTTCATATTCTTGTTACGTTTTTGTTTATTCCATACTGCAATGAATTTTCCAATGAAGCCTGGTTTAATCTGCATGCTGAACAGTCTCTTTGGAGGTCTGCAGAAAGGCTGCTTGACTGAATTTGGAGAGCTCTCAGCACTAGCAGACTTTGCCGGGACGCACCCACCAAGTGTGCCAGTCTGCAAGTATGGAGATTTGGATTAAGAATTTATTTCACCTAAAATAATGGACAGGGAGGGGCTTAGGACCTCTACTGGAGCCAGCCACCAGGGGGCAATGCAGATGCTTCTGCTTCGGTTTTGGGGAGTTTTAATGTCCTTTTTTACATGTAGTCTATGTTTTAAAGCAGTACTTGGAGGTGATTTAATTGTGTTTTAACTATCATGTTTTGAGCCAACTTGCTAGATTTAGCAGGTGACTTGATGACCATTACAGATAACTTGATGTTAGTTATCAGGATGAAACCTGATGTTAACATTTATTGCACAGGGTTCTGAACTCAACATCTATAAACCTATTCATGTTATCATTTAAACACATGTTACTAAAACATAAGTTGCTGTTGAAAATTGAGGAGGAAAAGACGATCAATCAAAGCTTTGACCACAGGATCAGAATGTTCACATTACAATTAATTAGTTAAAGTTTCAGACCAAGGCAACATATTGAATTAAATGCAGAAAGCATATGAGAACTGCTGCAAGACAAAAAAGGGGTTCATAGAAATCCCTTTGACAAATAGGCTGAAAAGACACTTAACATCATTACATACTCTGGGTGCACCGTGTCCCCAGGTAGGCCACATTTCAAAATGCATTTCAATTAAACAATCAAGCCTTTGTCAAAATATCCAAGTAGCCCTGGCCCAATGTGCTGCTGTTAATCAAATATCTTCAAAGTTGTTTGACACTTTCATTTATCAGGCGTAAGCGATAAAATCAGGCCTCAGTTAACATCAGTTAACATCTCTTTGTATAGTTTCTGCACCATTAACGTTATTATCTGCAGTCAAAGTGTCTTCTGAAGCGGCTGTAGATTCAGGGATGAACTTATGGAAGCACCAAAGAGTGTAAAGGTTGTGATTTATTTGTGCATCCGCTATCGTGCGGTCGACATCTCGCACACTCAAAGGATCATGGCAGGGCAGACCACGGTGTGCCTACAAACACAGGGTGCACGTAGGATGAATATGGTAGTATATGCCATGACTACACCACCGGTGCACCTTAAAAGACTCCAGCCCCCAGATAATCTATGGATGGACATTGTATATTGGCCCCAAATGGAAACTCAAACGCAGAGCAGATGACTTGAATGAAAATTTACTGTAGAATAGCAATAAATTTAGTTGAGTCAAGGGCACATATTTGTTGGTGTAAGGTGATCCTAAAGGTGGTGCTAGAGGGCTGAGGTGGATGGGTTTTTGAGAGAAAAGCACCGGTGATATGAACACATGCAGGGGTAGCAAGGGTTAACTTTAGTCTTCACAGTTAGTCAAGGTCAACAGCAGGGATAGTTTAGAGAAGCAGAAATACAGAGCGGCCAGGTAAGTTTTGCCAAAGGTGTAGGCGGAACAATCTGGCAGCCTGAAAGATGGAGGCCAGGATGCTAAAACTGTTGCTGATGAGATGAAATGAAAAGCAGGTGCGCAGACACCCAGGTGCTAATTACACACATGAATACAACAGACACATGGCACACACGCAGGAGAGAGAAGGGACAGCCAAAACCACAAGAAAGGATTCCTTTAGCAACCTAAGAGACAGATAATTTGAATAATTGAGTTTGTACAGAGCAAATCAGAGCTACTATTAGAGTTAAAATTTGATAAATATTCCTGAGATGGACACAGACATGATTTTGAGTAATGCTTTTTTGCTGCTTTACATTTGGCAGATGTAGATATATAACCGTCTGCTCACAAATTTACCATTAAAAGCAATATTATTTAAGGTTTTGGTGCAAAGCTATGCATTTCTTAGTGGAATTCATTATTTTAAAGACCCTCTCTGATGGAAATCACCTCTTTGACCTTGTTAACACACATAATGACAACGGTGAAGGGTCACTTTTTTATTTTAGTTCTCCAGTATGACACGATCTACTGCTTTGTTGTCCAAACACAGGGGGCGCTCTTTTGTTTTCTGTGTGCAATGCTCGAAATCCTATTCCTGCTTGTATGCATACAGAGCAGGAAAATTAGATGAATCTACATACTCAAAGCTGTATATACTTGTGATCGGAATAGCCAGGGCATATGGCGATGGCTGTTCTGTACAGCCCGTGAGAAGAACATCTCAGGAACCAATCCTGAAGACTTGCAGGGGCGGGGGGTCTTAACATTGTAGAAGCAAAACGTATCATTTTAATGCATCGATTTGTAGGCAACCTTGTACAGGTTGCTCCTCCGTTTGGGTCTGGTTCAAACATGTTTGACTGAATTACTTCAGTGTCAGAACACGTAGACCGATTTAAAAGTTTGAAAGACGATAGCAGGTAAATTCTGGCTCCCACCGGCTGCAGGCGAAGGGTGGAGTTGTGAGCGTAGACAGGGCAGGGTTAGAGAAGCACATTCATAGATTCCAACAACCTAGATCAGGCAAAGGTGTAGCATCACATCCAAGCCATTTTAAGGCCACAAGCAATTTTTTGGAAAAGAAAAAAATCTGAATATGTAATATTACGAAACAGACATTAATTTTGAACTGTTTAATCAATGGCTAAATTTTGAAACTATCCTGTAATTTTTATAATGTGTCTTCCCAGACATCTTTTCAAATGTCTGTCGGTGAGGAGCGGCAGTCACCCCTATCCAATGGGCAGTACTAGTAGTATATAAAGCCCATGGGGTCTTGCTGTCTAAGAGATGCCATGTCTACTTTTGTATCCTCACCGTGCTACCCGTTCCATGTTAACATTTAAATTGCTACCTCGCTGCAGGCCCAGAGATGAGCAAAAATGTCACTGTGTGATGATAACCAAACAATGTCTCTACCCGGTCTCGATTCCTCTCTTTATTGGACAAAAAGAGAGGAAAGGGCCATTTGCATTTTTGAGAAACGTGGCCTAGAAAACCCCCAGCGCACACAAACAACTGCTGGTGTGACGCTTGGAAATGTGACATCGTGCCACATATAAAAGTCAATCCCTCAAAGGCTACATGCTTTTTTTCGCTCTTGTTCTCTGTGAATAGGCCCCTAGCACGCTCACACACAAGCCCAGCAGCCATTGGTTGTTTAAGCAGCATGTACCCATCAAATCTCCCAACTTCTCTCTCCGAGCGTATATCAAGGGGCTGACAGACAGCACTGGGGCTGGATTGCTCCCCCAGCTTTGGAGGTCTGCTCTAGTGTGTAATTCTGACCGGTGTGCCATCAGCCGCCGTTGGTTTCTCTTAGACACTGGCTCGCAGGAGCTATTTTGCTTTAAAGGTCGGGAAACAATTTATTTTCCACCATTTGTAGCGGGAAAGGTAGCACATCATTAAGCTTGCTGACCCTCTGGTCCATATCTGTGAAAGTCTCTCTCGTATCAGAGCAAGATTTGTTTAGGATTAAATCTAAAACCACACGGCACACATTGTTTTGGTGAACACTGCAGCTCATATTGCCTTCACAGAGCCTCTTGTCTATCGCTAGGCAAATAAAGCAGACTCGCTATGTAAACAACGTCTCATGTAACTTCATTTCAGGAGTAATATGCCCGCAAGCCTCTTCCTTTGTCATTCGATTTGTTTCACAAAGCAACAGCCAGCAGAAGAGTGACTGCCAGGCATATGGAGGAAAACTAATCCGAGAAAGTTTATTAGCTTAGCAATTTTACCTTTATGAGCTTTCAATGGCACACAAGGCTATTGGAGCCACTCTGCTCCACCCACAGGTCTCTTCCCAAATGAGCTGTGTCGGAATTGCAGCGATTCATCCATGGTGCCCGGGAAGATAGTGTTTAATCCATAAAAGAAAAGTGTTAATCTGTTTATGTTGATGACTGGCAGTCACAGCTGGACCTGCTTTACTATTCACGGCGTTGATACTGAGCCTACTCATCTCGGTCTGTTCCACGGGCCATTAAGGGCATGATTTGTATGCACAAACCAACTGCCCTGCTCATATACAGTGCGTACATCCATGTGTGCGCGCGTGCATGTCTGTGTGAGAGAAGTTGACGCGCGTGACTTCAAAAATTGTGTGCAGATGGCTTTCAGCAGAGAGGTATATGTACAAAGCATCAACAGTTCCCGCTTCGCCTGAACCTCTGGTATTCAACTTCATGTGAAAAAGATGAAAACTGACCTTGTTCGCTATACAATGTGCTATTGAAGGAATTCAAAATCAGAGATGAGTACCTATAGTATGTTATGGTAGGCTAAAGGTCAACGCCTAATGGAGGTTTCTCGGTAAAATAACCTAACAAAGGCTCCACTAAGTTCTTCAAGAAAATGCATTGTTTAAATGTTTGCTATTGGAGACATATTTTTCTCATAAAAAACAAAGCAAATACAAAACCTGGTGAATCTCAATCTGGCCTCTTTCTAACATGTAGCTTACAGCATCAGCAGGTTCCATCATCATGGAAAAGTTAACACATGCATGTGGTTGACTATTGTGGGATGCAATCTCTTCTCTGCTTGACATGGGAATGTTCTCCCCCCCCCCTGGGCTACGATGGAAGATTTCCAGATATTTCAGTGTCTTGCATGGAAATTAAGGGAAAACTAGCCAGAACACTTACAGGCTAAATTGCATGTGAGAAAGATTCTTGTATCTGATTCCCAGCTGTGAGACTGATCCTCATACTGTCAAAATGATCTTGCAACATGATGGGAAGTCAAGTGTGTGTTCAACAGAAACTGAATTTTTGATTGTTTACCTCCGCAGCCAAGCACCAAGACACAATAATCAACCCCCTTCCCAAAAAAAATCATGCATTTTCTTTTTTTTATGCTTCCAGTCTAGTCTACGATTAATTTACTTTTCTAATGTCTTCAGAAACTCCATTATCTCCAGTAGGAGAAGATTAATATTTTCCTCACCAGCAAGTTTTCCTTATGAATATTTCACAATGAGATGGGCCTGTACAGAGCATTTCCATTGTGGTCCTTGGAAAAGACACGAGACAGGCACCAGGATGGAGATAATATTGAAATTATTGACAGTGTGCATTCTGTCAGCCTTTTCAGTTGCTACACTGACAAAAACAGAGAAACGGAAACAGAACCAAAACCGAAACATTAATCTGTGCATTTTATATGCACAAGATAATTGGATATGTTGTATAGAGGGGATTGTTTCCAGATTAAAATGGATAAAAGAATATAACGTGTTGATAAACATAACAGTTGAATTACATTTTGAATGGTCTTTATCAACTGAAGGTGGTTAACTGGGGAAAAATAAAAGTCATATTTTGGGAACTATCTGGATCAGGATGCAAATTCAGGTATCTTGGTGGAAATTTGCACCCTGCAAGTGCTCTCCTATAGCTCCTTTACCTGTGGTTTTGAGTTTTCATTTGTTTATCATTTCTAGTTTAATTGTGCACTGTTTTATTTTGAAGAGTTTTTATCGTCCTGTGTCTTATTTACACTTCCTTCCTTTTTATCCCCACGCTGATTTGTTCCACCTGTGTCTCAGTATCTTGCCCTTTCCTATGTTTTTAACGGTACATGTACCTACAACATGGCGAGTATCCTTCTAAATCACAGTTTTGCAAATCTTTGAACACAAATTACAACATTTAGCGCATTTTGAGCACCTATAAACACTGGCATTCAAAATGCACCGCCATGTTTACGAGCTAGTCTCACTCATGTTGCACCTGTGCAAACTCAACTGGAAAGAACACATCAATAATGTGTCAGGTCAGACCCGTCGAGGTGTGAGGCGAGAAGACAACAACATATTTGGAACAACATGTCGTCTATAGAAAAACTCCACAACATTTCCCTTGATCTTCATTCCAATCTGTGAATTTTAGCACATTCTAGTCTTTCACCTCTATCCCCTTCTAAAAATGTGGTTTCTTAGCTGCTACAGCTCCACTAAAATCACCCCTGATCAAGCTTTTTTAGGCTGAACAAGGGTGAATTTAGCATCCTGATGTAGCTGCCAGATGCTGAGCCAGGTCTTTGCTCGACTTCTATTGATGTCAGAGAAGGAACTCTTCTCAGATTTTTAAAAAAAAGTTTCCCCGGTCTTCCACTTCTATTTTTGTCCTTGACCTCCGATTCATCAGACTTCTTGAGCTTGAATACTACATCTCCATGATCCAGTTTGCCTGCTGATTTCCTGATTTAAGAGTGACCTTGTTAATACAAAATTATTATGTTAATCTCTTCCAAATTTTATGATCTTTGGCACTTTGAAATGATGTGATTGAGTTAATTGTGGTTGTGATTTGAGTTCAAGACATGCTGATGTAACAGGAGGTCAGACCGAACACTTGCCAGCAGTTTTGTCTCTTTTCTGCTTGTATTATAATGAAAATGCTGCAAAATAATCATGACATTGCTAAAACAACTAACCGGGCCTATGACGTTTGGCACGGTGGTGTAATTGGACTGCGGTGAATCTGCTCTCTACCTCCTTTCTCTTCGCTTGGGTCCATTATTCTGTTCCTAGTGTTCCTGGCACACTAAAAGTGAGAGTGTTGAAAATACAAGTAAATGCATAAATCGTTGTTAGACTCCTAATGCTGTTTGTAGTTTTGATCCAAATAAATGAGCCCAAATTAAATGGTGTTGTTGACAAAATGGCTGCACGGCCAGAACTACTCCTCTATTTTTCAGCCTAATAAATAGCACCAACGAAGTACACTTTGTATGTGCTGAGGTTTGTTGTGTTCTCATTCCATTAACATTCATGACAACACTAATCTGAGTGTAGAAAACATACATAAAAAACCCCAGCTACCCTTGTTGAGTTCAATAAAGTGACTGTACCTTGATTAATCGCCTTAAATTACAATGCTACAACAGAAAACCGAACCACACACTCACGCAGACGTACACACACACACATCCATTAAGTGGTGTGTCGAATATCTAGCCGTGAAATCAACCGCTGAATATGGAGTACTTCCGTCCGGTCCGAGGGGGATCCATCGATTGCTGTCTCCAAACATAAAAGAGAGTATTGATGCCATAGCCCACAAGGATTGGTGTTAGACGCTCAGACGGAAAGGAATCGCACACGGCGCAGGAATCTGACTCCGGTGAGCCCCAGCCATCAGAGAGCGGGCGCTGATAGCTCTCGTGTCAAACTTCACGGTGCACTTTGAGTGCCCGTAACAGGCTTTCACTCAGCTCCTCCCTCAGGATGTTAGAATAAGTATGTAAAACTCGCTCCTAGGCCAACATTCCCCCATCATCCCCACAGCTAAAACATGAGGCCTCTTACTCCTCTGATTCATTTCTCTCTCTCTCTCTCTCTCTCTCTCTCTGCTCAGGGATGAGGCCAAGAAACGACGAGTGACCCAAGTCACTGGAAATGAGCAGTATGATAATGGCCTTGCTGCACTCCGACCCCTGGTTTGTCATTCAAATTCAGTACGGCGACAGGAGTGAATTCCCTCTAGCCTGGCTCCTGAAAATAAGCGAGCACCCACGATCATTAGCACACAGCCCGTGAGAAAAATCACCTGTTTGATTCCAAGGCGATACTTTAAACGAACCACAGTGTCAAATCATTTTGTTCTAAGATCAAAACCACCTGTTTGATTCCAAGGCGATACTTAACCACACGAACCAAACGAACCACAGTGTCAAATCATTTTGTTCTAAGATCAAAACTGTTTTATCCATTGGAGACCATCGCTTAAAAAATTGCATTTCCTGTTCCACATATCATTTCCAAGCCTGTATTTAACACACCTGCGATGAGGGCTGCACTTTGTAGAAACTGAAATTTTATTCAGTGTTGCAAAAAACAAAAGACTTGACAAACATTGTGCCCACAAGCAAAGGATGAGACTGGGTTTTCATATTACACGTCCCCAGTGGAGCATTGATTTGTAAAATGCTCCTCTATGAAACATCTGCTGTTAGGGATCCTCCAGGCAACAATGGTAGACATAGTTTTATCTCAGAGATTAAATTCTTTCCTGTCTTAGATGAAAAAAAACTATATGCACATTAGCATGGATCACCTACGCATTCTCCTGCTTCTGTCTCGGAGTTTTTAGACATAAGTGAAATGTTTTCCTAGAAAGTTTTTCAATTACCACTGTAATACATACATTGTATACTGTGCAAGACTGTGATTGGAGCAGACAAGAGATGATGACGGGAGGAGCTCTGTCATTTTCTCAAAAATTTTTTCAACTGCAATAGCACGGTAGTTTTTTTTTTTGACAGTTTACAACAAACAGGTGCCTGCAAACAGTCGGATGCCCTCGTGTGACTTCCTGCAGAGTGGTTGCCTGATAGCTGTCTCTCCGCCCGTCCGCCCGCCTCTATTAACGCACATCAAAGCCTCCTGTCACAAAGTTCTGATGGAGTTGGAACAGTGACATATTTCAGAGCTATAATCAGTCACAATTTGACAGAGAAATTACCACCTTCCCTCCAGAGCGTCAGTCAGTTCTAGCCCCACTCAGCTAATGTGATGCTGACGTTAACAGACAAGCTCAAAAAGCGCCAACTGGGTTCTAACGCAACAGTTTCGGTGTTGGAGGAAGCTTTGCACTCCTGAGACGTGAAGTTCTTTGGTGAAAAACACCTGTGATTTTCTCATTCAAACACTTATTTGAGTCTCAAAAACAACTCATTACGTTCAGGCATGTCCAAAGTCCGGCCCGGGGGCCAATCACGGCCCGCGGTCAGATTTTATACGGCCCGCAGCTTCGGTTTTATAATGTGTTATTTCTGGCCCGCCTGTAAATAAAAAGAGGAAAGTTGACAGTGAGGGCCGCCGCGTCAAGGAGAGATGGGAATTACAATATTTTTTCGCTGAAAATCGACGCAATTGTGTTTGCCTAATTTGTCAAGAGACCGTTGCCTTGTTTAAGGAATTCAATGTAAAGAGACACTACCAGACAAAACATGCTAACGCATACGACAAGCTAACAGGGAGTGAGCGCGCAGAAAACGTGAGGCAACTCCAAGCTGCTTTAGCCTCACAACAGTGACTCTTCACGCAGGCCTGTGACTCATATGAATCCGTCACCAAGGCAAGCTACGAAGTCGCCATGCTAATCGGCAAACACGGAAAAACCTTTCACAGAAGGTACGTTTATCAAGGACTGTGTCATGGAAATGGTGGAGAACATTTGCCCCGAGAAGAAGCAAGAATTTGCTAATGTTTGCCTGGCTCATGACACTGTGGCACGGAGAATAGAGGACATATTGTCAGATATTCAGAGACAACTGGGGGACAGGGGAGTGACTTTTGATTATTTTTCATTAGCCTGCGATGGAAGCACAGATGCATCTGATACTGATACACAGCTACTGATTTTTTTGAGAGGAGTTGACATGAACGTAACAGAGGAGCTGCTTGACCTCCAAAGCCTTAAAGGCCAAACAAGAGGAACGGATTTATTCGTTTCTGTTTGTGCAGCTGTTGATGATATGAAACTACCATGGAGTAAAGTTAGTGGGATGATTACTGATGGTGCGCCCGCCATGGTTGGTGAACAAAGTGGATTGTCCACATCGATCTGCAACAAAGTCAGCGAAGAAGGAGGTAACGCCATTAAACTCCACTGTATAATTCACCAGCAGGCTCTCTGCGCAAAACATCTGAAATTTGATCATGTTATGAAACCCGTGGTAAAGACAATCAATTCTATTTGCTCTAAAGCCCTTTACCATCGCCAGTTTAAGTAGTTCCTGCTTGACATCCAGGCTGAATGCGGAGATGTAGTATATCATACTGATGTGAGGTGGCTCAGTCGGGGTTCCGCACTGCAGCGTTTTTTCTCTCTCAGAGAAGAAATTGGACATTTTTTGGCTGAAAAGGTACAACCGATGCAAGAACTGTCAGATACCGTATGGCTGGCAGATTTAGCTTTTTTTGGTTGGCATAACGATGCATCTGAATGCGTTGAACGTTAGCCTCCAAGGACAAGACGCGGTGGTGAGCCAACTGCATGCGCACATTAAGGCCTTTGGAACCAACGTACAACTTTTCCAAAGACACTTGTCACAAACTGAACCCTGCACCGCACGTTTTCCAGCTTTGCAAGAGGTCATGGACAGTTTTCTACAGGACAACATCGGTGCGCAAACGAAGAGGTATGCAGCAGCCATCGAATCTCTTTCTGTGGAGTTTAAGGAACGCTTTCGGGATTTTGCAGCTATTGAAAAGGACATGTTGCTTAAACAAGAACTGCTTGAGGTCAAGACTAAGTGACTTCCACCTGCGTGACATTTTACGCTTCTCAAACACTTCCCTCAAACCAGACCTGGCCTGTCTACTGAAATCCAGATTTCAGTATCACCCTTCTCATTAGTGTCAGTAAGTTACCCGTTTCTTGGTCAATCTGAAATTCTGAGTGTTTTGAATGGTAACATCTTTAGTAACAGTGAAAAGCCAAAAGCACAGTTATAAATATATGCACTTGGACTTCTGGCACTTATTGTATTAAGCTTTTGAATAAGGTTTGCCTATAACTGCTGGTGTTATGTACCTGTAGATGTGACACAAAATATTACTTTCTGAATGATCGTGTGAAAGACAAGAGCAAGAGTCATATGTTTTAAGCTTAAATGTTAACAGACTTTACATTACTCATATAAGTCATGTTTAAAATGAACATGGGGTTAAGATTTTTATCAACTTCATGGAAGTTTAAGGTATTCCATACAGTTTGTTCTATGTTATCTGACTCCAGATTTGAAAGAAAGGCAGAATTGTTTTTTTTTATCTGTTCACGCCTGAGTGGCTTAGATTTGGTTACATTGCCATTTAAAAAAAATGATAATTGCGACAATGAAAATAAAATTGGCAGCACAGTGGTGCAGTGGTTAGCACTGTCGCCTCACAGCATTAAGGTTGTGGGTTCGGGTCAGGGCGTCTCTGTGTGGAGTTTGCATGTTCTCCCTGTGTCTCCGTGGGTTCTCTTCGGGTACTCCGGCTTCCTCCCACAGTCCAAAAACATGCAAACTGGGGGTTAGTAGGTTAATTGGTCACTCTAAATTGCCCGTAGGTGTGAATGTGAGTGTGGATGATTGTTTGTCTCTATATGTCAGCCCTGTGATGAACTTGTGACTTGTCCAGGGTGTACCCCGCCTTCGCCCCAAGATGCCGAGATAGGCTCCAGCCCCCCCCGACCCCCAACAGGATAAACGGTAGAAAATGGATTGATGGATGGAAAATAAAATTGTTATAGAACAGTGCATTTGTATGTAACTTTTACTGTTTAAAAAATGTCAGAAGGGACCACTGGCCCCCGGGAATCTTCACATTATCAGATCTGGCCCCCTTTAAAAAAAGTGTGGACACCCCTGCGTTAACTCCTCCACTTTGTGTCTAAACAGTTTGTTGAATAACTTTAAACCACTGCGGGCACGTCTTTCACATTTTTTTCCAGCTCTGCACGGCAGTTGGGTGCTCCTAAGTCACAGTTATATGATCATGTTTCGGTCTGAGGGGCCTAACTGTTTGAGCATTTGAGATAAGACGGCCCCCTGCCGGTCTGCAATGACTAGAGGAGCACAGCAGGGGTGGGAGAGGTATGAGGAGAGTGTCTGTGTACTGTGGCGAATGTGTTTTGCATTTCTTTGTCTGTAGTCTGACCAAAGCAAGTAGAGGGAAGGGAGGGAAGGGAGGGTGGGTCAAAGTGAGTGGTGGTAAAGCTGGCCTGGCAGGCCTCTGGGAAGACTCAGGAAACACTGCTCAGCCACAGCTCTGATTACAGAGGGAAGGAGGGATGGAAACAGGGGGAGGAGGAGAGTGTAACACAATGTACAAGATGGAGGGATGGAAACAAAATGGCAGGGAAGGATACGAAAGATATTGAAAGTAGAGGACGGGATGGAGAGAGACGAAAAGGAAGAGACATGAGCCAAAGATGGCTGGTGAACGAGTGGGGAAAAGGAGGAAGTGATATGAACAAAAAGTGTTTGTTGGGGGGGGGGAGCAAACGGCATGAGAGCGTGCTAAATCAATAAGTCTTCCTCAGTCTCACTTTCTTTTAGGTACAGACTCTGAAACCATCCGGTCGACAGGCCTTGAGCTATACTCGCTCACAGAGTCAAGTGATGGATCTGGCCAGACTCAATGCTGGGGACACACTGAACTAAATTCAACTTGCATTGCGCCGGCGGAACATTGTGTTCTCCCCTCTGTGCAATTGATATGCAACGCTGGCTTTTGCAACTTGAGTATTTATTTTGACAAGAAAGTGTTAAGAAACTGTGATAGAATGTGCGAACACATGCCCTAAAACATTTCCTCAATGTTCCATTTGCCATCAATGATCACATTTCTCATTAAGACCACTGGCCTTTTCATGTGACTATAAGTGATTAAACTAGATCATAATATTGGCTCGCGTATGCAAAAAAGAAAAATGTATATTTGCTTGCGCAAACACTGTAAATTGGATAAAATGCTAACTTATTAATTTGCATGTGTTGGATGAGAGTGTTAAAGGTGAAGGTTTGAAGTGTACAAGCCAAGAACAGCTGAACTGTTCTTAAATGAGCAAGAGATGAACATTTTTATGCCCATGTTGGCTTTTAGATTGGGGAATATTACTACGTTTCGCTGCTTGACACAGTGTATTTGTTCTATAGCAAAATTCAATAAAAGAAAGTCATATATATATACTTTTTTTTGGGGGGGGGGCTGGTAGAATCATATCAAAACCGTATCAAAAGCCATCAAAATATTTCAAAATATAAAACATTGGAATGATTCGACATATTTGTTGTAATTCCCACCGATACGTAGCTGTCAGTTGTCATGTTTTGTTACTCGGGATTTAATGTAGAGGTGATGTAAAGCCTCTAACTCACAACAGATGAAGTACGAGCGAGATAAATTCCAAAGTGCATGAGTGGCCAGAGGGGGTGGAGATTTGTGGCTGAGTGGAGGTTGAAATGGGAACGATAAACTCATTACAGGCCTGTGTTTCCACCGGCGACCGGACCATTACTTGGTGGGCGGGGCAGCTTGACCAGCTACATAACCAGCGTGACATAATAGAAACGCAACGCAGTATAGTTCTCTAACAAATAGAGTCGTTGAATAGACCGTAAGAGCAAACAAGGGAAACATTGGAGGACATCCAGCATTTCCTCCTGTTTCTTGTCGGCTGTTTATCACACAAAGTAGACAGGCTGTGGTTAGAAAAAGGCTGCACGCCGCCAGGAGAAAGACGTCGCAGGGAAGTGGCGATTCTGCCGACAAATCAGCGGACTGCAGTCGGTCTAGCGCTTCTCCGTTGGTAAGATTTAACTCTGGTTGGTACCCGAAGAGAAGGGTGACAAAACTGGCACGGTACGATTCACTATTTAAGGGCACCAGTCACAGCTTTTTGACAATGGAAAAACAAAAAAATGTGTATCGTGTCAAACCGAACAGAACCTCACTGCTTGGTGGAAACGGGGCTTATGCACAGGCAAAGACATGGCACTACTATGCCAAAGGATACATTCACAAAGTGCATGTCAAAGGTTGCATTTGGCCAAAATACCAGATTATGAAACCAAGTCTTGGACAACCATGAAACAAAGACAAGACTGTACAAAATCTGTTTATATTTTTTTGTTTCTTTGCGAAACTTAAACTCTGTTTTAAAGTCCTGCTCCAATTATTAATTCGAACCCTTGAAAGCCAATTTTGTACAATTACATTTAGCGTTTCTTTTTCATAACAAAAAAATCCCCTTCTGGCCTTAAACTAGCTTAGATGTAATTCTGCACCTTGTGTAGGTTGTGGGGATCTATGAACGGGTTACTTTAGCCCCACTTTATCTCTGTGCACCACCCTGCCTGTCTCGTGCAGCCTGAGCTCGCCTGCTGTCATGTTCCGACTTTTATACTAGTCTGTTTTATGCTGCACAGTGGTACGCTCTAACATGGGTGTAGTTCAGTCCTACATGTTTGAACCAGGCCCTAATTCCAAGGAAGAAGAGGAGGACCTGCAACACGCTGATGGTAAGTTCTATTCCTGTCATGTTAAGCCCCACCCTTACAAGTGGTCAGTTTTTTTGGAGACTGTCATTGGTGGATTGCAGAGTGAAAGCAAAAATCCTCAGCCATGATGTTGACTGCTTATTTCATACATATTGTATTTTATATGTACAAAAAAAGAAAACGTCACATGGACAACAATAACAAGGTCAAAAACGTGACTTTGATTGGAGGCGTTTTTAAATTCTGTTAAAGCATATTTTGGGACACTTTTGTGCAAAGGAGCCTGACGGTGGCATTAAAAAGTGCTCAGTTCTGTTGAGTACAGTTTATAACGTCAGAGTGGCAAAGTAAGTGTCACATTAAAGTTATAATCCTCAAGATTTCGAGTCCGGTTAGTTTGAAAGCACCTACTGGTGGCACTCAGCCTGAAAGTATGTTTCCTCCTCAAAGTACTTGACATAAGCATTTGCAAACTAATACATACTGTACAATGTGTGCATGTGCTGGTTTCTGCCCATTGACACAGCACTGCTATAAAGAAATAAATAATAAAACATTTGAGGGCAACGCCAGAATAAATTCCAGCCATAATGCTATCAAAAAGTCCATTTATCAAACACTTAAGTACATTTAGTCAGTTTTTTTCTGAAACATCTCTTAAAGGATCGCTGCTTTAATTTGTTGTGTGTGAGCAGGGGAGAGAGGCAAAAACTGAGCTGTGAGAGACAGAACAATGGACAGGTATGAATTAGCTGGGATGAGGAGTAGAGAGAGGAGGAACACGGTAAACAGGGGATGGGACAAATTGGTTTGTAGCTGCGGGAGATTCGTGCAGTCATTATGGGCCAGAGAGACAGCCAGATAGGTGTGTGTGTGCGTGTGTGTGTGTGTGTGTGTGTGTGTGTGCGTGTGTGGTAAAAACCACAGTGAGCACTCTAATTGGATTCTGATCCTTTACTGGAAATGTTTGTGAGAACCTGTGTGATAGTGGTGGACTGATGCAGAGAGGTGGTTTTGTTGTTTTTCTGTTCTTCTCTCATTATTATTTTTTTTTCCAAATCTAAACGGTTTGGAAGACAAAATAAAGACACCAGATAAAAGAGAAGACTGTACACATATTCAATTTTGTCTTAAAAGTCACGACACCCATAAAGTAAAAGCCTTTTTCTGATGCTTTCTCTCCAGTTCAATGTAGTGGCAGAGGGACGGAGGAGAGGATCTGTACCTGTTCATCCGTATCCCAGCCGTTTTTGTCATTTTGTCACATTATCAATCGCACAGGGAAGCTGAGGCTCTGCAGCATCTGAGGAACGAGGAACTGAGATGGAACCAGTGGGTCCGTCGCAACAGATAGCTCAGGACCGCACTCTTGTGTGTGTGTGTCTGATGTGATTGGGTGAGTACTATGTAGTTAGTCCCGTGGTGCAGCCGCTGTATGAGCAGAGATGGATGAGGCGCAACCGAACAATGTAGCCTCTGACCCAGATAGTCATGGGTCTGTCCCCACACGCACGCACGTACACCACAGTGACCCGCGTCTTCATACGGCGCTGAAAGGGACAAATGTTAGTCTCTACAGTGTACAATGGGAAAGACCTGAGATTGCTGGTGTCTGCCTGTCGGAGCATTTTGTTCCAAGTGCATGATCGCTGTAAAATGTGAGCAGTACTAAAAAAGAAGAAGCTGTCAAGTGTTTTGGGGTTTTTTTTTTCTCCGCTTGTGCTTTTCTCTATAAGTCAGTTTTAGAATGTGCCTCCGTTTTATTTCACAGCACCTTGAAACATTAACCTTGCCGCTCACATTAACTGGCTTACGTTTTCCCACATCCATTCGTGTGTATGTATTTACAGGCACTCCCTGCAAGTCTTTGTTTGCTACTATTGAATATTAAAAGTGGAAGTGTTTGTACTCTCTGATAGGCCAGCTTCTGCTAATGGCAGGTGCAAGTGAGTGTTAGCCCTGGGATGAAACACTTTGTGGAAGGAGCTGGCGCTCAACTTCTCCATGGAGGGAAAGGCAATATACAGTATCGGCGAGGGTAGAAACACGTGAGGGCTCCTCAGTCATCTGTGTTTCTGCTCAGGTCTTTGTTTTAGTCAAGATTCACTGCCTGGCCTGAGGCGTGTCTGGAATTCCCAGAGGTCTGAGGGAGAGACACGATCGAATATGAATTTCGGTTCAATCCAGGTTATCTGTGTGCCCACCAGTATGTTATGCCGATTCCCATAGTTGGTATTTCATAAAGCACAAAATAAATAACAGTGATTTCTCCAAAGATTAAGCCACTTTTTTCTCTCCTGCACTAATCTATTGTTTTATTAACGGGCAAGTGACTTTGCTTAATACGAAAAGTGTCGATCACAAAAATATCCCCCAATTTATGCATTTTTTTTTTTTTTTTAAATTGCATAGGTTTTTGTTTTTTTTTCAATTATCAGTAATAGGATTTTTAGTATCTGTGGACATTTATCAAATGCTAAGATTTCACTGCTAGTGTTTCGGTTCATCTTCATGGTTTTCAATGCAATTTTAAAGAATGCCAAATTCAAAAATGTTTATTTTCACCATTACTGTATTAGTATTGGCAAGGTACAAAAAAATACACAAGACTGAAAAAACAGACATGAGGAGGATGAACATAAAGTAAAAGATAAGTAAATAAAGTAACTAATAAAATACCTAATTGCATTAATATTAGTTCACATGATTTTACAAGTTTAAGTCAAAGAGTAACTTATATCCTTGTAGTAAACATTGACCTGCTATCCAAAATATACCCATGCATGCATTCATCAACAGTATATAATTAACAGGAGATTCAGCTGAACTACGTGTTCTGTATCCATTTTTTTCCCATTTGGGAAAAATCTGTCCTTTCTAATTCTCGTAGTTCAATTTTTTTTTTTTTTTGCAGTTTTGCTTTTAAAGAGAATTTATCAATTTTAATCACTTCCTTACAATTAGCTTAATCATTTATATTTTTGAGAGGCAATTGAGAGTCTTAAGACTTCTTAAGATGAAGAGCAAAAACATTTGACAGTTCTCTAATACAATTTGACCAGAACCCACTGAGTGTTAAGTGTCTGTCCGTTAGAGTCATTCTGTGTTTCCTGTTTGAATTTGAGTTTTGGTTGTGTCTTAATTCCCATGTCCTGTCAATTTTTCTCCCTCAGGTGTGCGCGGTTGCTTTTCTTCCCTAATGTGTTTCACCTGTGTCTAATTGTCTCCCTTGTGTATTTAAACCCTGTGTTCCTTTCCCCCCTGTGCAAGATTGTCTTTTTGTTAACAGAAAGCAGTCCAGCATTATTTCCTTGTGTGTCCCTCGTGGCTGATCCTGCCTGTTACTGAGTTTGCCTGTCCCCTTAAACTGTACCTTTGCTTGTTAGTTTGATCTCCTGGTATCGACCCATTTTCTGATTAAACTGCAAATCAAGAAGCATAAATAGGAGAAAAATATATTTATCATATAAATCATAAAAACAATAAATATAGTCTGTTTTTCTACCAGGTCATCAAATTCTAACATTTAATCATGACCCTCAGTGTCTCTTACAGATGCTGAAGAGTCTCTTGCCCTGTGCACCAGCCTTTCTACTCCACTACAATATTACACAGGTGACAAAACAGTATGAGAACAGGTTATTTATACTATCTGTAGTATTCACAAGGGAGTGTGCTGAAAGTTCACAGCATAGGAATATTTGAAATGTGCAAAACAGAATGAAAGTTGCAACGCAAACAAAGTGTGCTAATGTGTTTGAAAGATAATTGAGGTGATAATTTGTCAATATGGCGTGAACACACAGATTTTTCTCTCCTGAAGTAGCTATAAAATCAACTATTGCTCCTATAAGCAAAATCTGGCAGTCATTTAGTCTCTTAAAAAAGTGCCCTTCACACCTCATGGGAGACAAAGACACAAATTTAGGACTGTATTTTAAACACATTTCTTCTAGTAACCCCCCATCACCCAGCCTCATATTGATCTAAGAACACAGTGGGCGAAACACAAGGTTACCTCGTCGGATGCAGCTGGTTGTCATTGCCACCCTGGGAATAAATGGGCTCAGGTGGTTCCCACACAGTCATCCAAAACACCTATGGATGTCCTGGCACCAGCTAACATTTTCTGCTGTGAAGGATTTCAATGAATTAAACAGATGAGCGAAGTTATGATGAGGATGACGAGTTTCTACTCACGAATGACGTCTGAACGGAGTCTGAAGTCGTTTTGTGTATCATCAAAGAAGAATTTTTAGGTACGACTGCGATCCAGAAAACAGCGTGAGGCGACAGATTAGCGAGAGCAAGACAGACTACGGTTGGTGGTGGGTGGGTCAAACAGGCCGTTGATCTTGAGCCAGAAGTCCAGAGTTTGTAACCCATAAACTATTGTTAATTCCGTTTTAATTTGAGTTAACTAAAATAAGTTGTACCTTTATTGATCCCCTTTGGGAGAAATTCAGCGACTAGGTCATTGTGTTGTCTAAAGTTTACTAAACTGCGTGTACGTGTGACTAAGACAGCAAATGTGCCATGACAGTGTTTCTTGCATGTGTAAAACTCATAAAATTCGGACTGTGCTAAATCACTTAAATTTTTTTGAAAGGACACACGAAATAAACTTAAAAGTTTGTATGCTATTCATACGTCATTCCACGATATCACTGTGTGCCTGGTGACAAATGCGAAGATGAAAAGCATGCAGATTCAGGTCAATTGTCATTTGGTGCCTAATATATTTGCAATAATGCTGTGATTGCTCAGTTTTTGCTGTGGTGAAATGAGTGACTAATGAAAGCCTGTCTCGGCAAGACACTCCATTCTTGTCAACGGCCCAATCTGTTTGCATCAGTCTGTTTGACGCGTCCTGATTTAAATCGCAATCACAAACCAGCCGTACATGCTGTGCAGGCCACAGCATGTACGGCTGGTTTCTCAAAATTTAAATAATTGTTCCAATAACAACGTCTGGTATGAGGTACAGGCAGTGACGAACCAAAGTCAAGACGGCAGATACTGTATGTACACACAATATTTCTGTTTTGATGACAGTACGCTTAGCTACAAATGTACGCACATAGCTTGCAGTTAGATATCTGGAACTTCTGGAACAGTTTTCGTTCATCTAGAGGGACGACGTGTCAAACCACGCGGAAGAGTAAGCAGATGGAAGGACTGCTCATGCTCCCAACAAGGGACAGACAAGAGGCACAATGCAGTCGTGGCATTTAGCTGAGACGCGCTGCCCTTTAGCCAAAGTCAGTTTAACGGGAGCACTCAAAGGTCGGTGTGTTTAATCAGGCCCTCATGATGAGTTATAGACTGCGTCACATTGGTAACACACTGACATCTGCAACAACATCGAGCTGTACATCATTTAGACACTCTCACCTTTCCTTTACTGCTGCAGTCAACTGCCAACCATGTGAAAAACGGACTCAGTGTCATCCATCTGATGGGAAATTTGCAGGAACTGCATGAAAGTCATGATCGAAAATATTCATGAACTCCACCGTTGAGGTTCTCTTTTCACCTCTGACTGTCGGTTGGCTATTATGAAAAACTAATTCAGCAAAACTTTGTGGAATGGGGAATGAGCCACAGAGGAATCCATTAAATGTTGGTGTGGGTGCAGATTAAAGGGCGCATCCAAGAATTTTAAGGGGACTTGTCACAATGAAATCCAAATGAGTTTTTCCTCATTTGCACATACAGTTGAAAATTAAAAGCAAGAGTGTTTGCATGCGTTTACATATAAATATTGTCAGCATCCAATGAAAACCAGGCATTTTCACTTTCGACAATCAGCTTTGCAGAAACTTTGCAGTTTTCTTCGCTTCTTCTTTAATCCCTCGCCATGCACAAGCAAAATATCCAGTTTCAAACAAGAAACAAGACCAAAAAGCTGTTTCAATTTACACTGTATGTCTTTAGCATGTTTAAACAGATTATAAACCTGCCTCATTATCTGTTGCCACTGTGGCTCTTAATCTTGCAGTCAGTATGGCAGAAAGGCTTCCATATTACCAATTTCTGTCTGTATGGAGTTTACTGTCACAGATCATCATCTTGCCCAAATTATCAACAACATGTACATATTAAGTTTTATATAAGGACATGCTGCTATGAACTGAAGTAAACTCCAGCAGATTATCCTCTCCAGGGTTGTGTTTTTCAACACCTGCAGCGAAAAAGACACCCCTGTTCCTCTACCACAACCAGCTCCTACCTGAGGAGAGGCAGGTGGACTCAAAGCACTTAAACTGCTGTGAATCAAAGGAATAGACTTCAAAGATAAGCTGATTTATACACAACTTTTCACCCCAGGAATGCTGATACGGGGATGTTAGCGCTTTGAGAGACAGGACTGTCTGTGATGCACTGTGCAGAGGAGCCCATGCATTATTTCATCTGCCTCCAAATGCTCCATCTACTCTGCTCCCTCGTGTTGTTGTCAGACGATGGGTATTATGTTGCTATTCATATTCGAAGTACAGATGAATGTGTTTTGCATTAGTACGTAAAAAGAAAAGAAGAGAATAGAAACCCTGAATCAATACAGTGTTTGAGCTACCGAAAGTGGCTTGAATTCACGTCAGACACCGAGAGAGCTGCACTCATTTAATATAATGTTAATTTATCTTGAAAATATTGAATCTGTGAAGGCCTATTTTTTTTTTTTTTACATGCTTAAAGATCTGTATATCCAGATACAGTAATCAGCAGTTTAATCGCATTTCCAGTCTAAAAACCTTTATGGTATTTTCTGGACAATCGAAGTTGAATTCTGAGAAAATTTCGATTCCTTTCCCTTCCTTCCCCTCAGCCCCACCATTCCACAGTCCTCCCTTCTCCCTTCCCGTCTTCTGCTGCTCTTGCTGGTGATGAGAAACATTATTTCACTGAGATCTTACACCTGGGAGGCTGCTGCCTGGCTTTTGGCAGATGTTGATAAGGAATGATGCTGCGGTTGCCATACAAATTTATTTCAGGAATAAAGAGATCAATAGCATCTTTTAGCAAACCCAACCCCCACTTCTCAGGCTGCCGTTCAGCCTGAGTTTAGCCCATACAAAGTAAAATCTGACAGCTGCAAGTTTTAAACCACACTGTGCGCCATGAGCGGAGGTCAATCATGAGATTCTGCTATCTGCTGACGTTGTCATTCTTACAACCAAAACTACAATTTGTGCAGGTGTGTGTGTGTGTGTGTTTGGCCAATGCGAGTGATTGAACACAATGTAATCTCATATAATCTCACCCTCAGCTTTTTACTGTCAAGCTTTATTGATGATTAAACGAGTCGTGCATGCACTAATTTTCTTCTCAAGGGTGAGATCGGAACTTTGATATGACTTTGTGGGCTAAGAGCTGGAGCCAAGACATAAAGTGGTTGCTCTAATTTAGCATAAAGACTGAAACCGGGGGGAAGAGGGTCATTTTTTTTATTGGGTTGAATCAAAGCACCAAACCTCTGCTTATTTCACATCATTACAAACACAGCAGTGGTCAATATTGTATAACCTAATGATGGCACAGGCATATTGTATACAGGGGTCATTTGAAAGCTATTGTAATCGGCCATAAATTATGATATCGAATGCCCATTTCAAATTCTGAGAGTCTGAGTCAGAGAGGAGCCGCTGCTCCTTCCATTCAAGAGCCTGAGATGGTGCAGGTGTCTGATTAGGAGGTCTCTTGGATGCATCCCTTTGGAGGTCCTCTGATGAAGACCTGGAACTCGCCGGAGGGATCATTTTAGTGTATATCCCATCCGGACTGGGAATGCCTCGGGATCCGCACAGGAGGCGGAAAAAGTTGTTCTAATATGCTACTATCTCAGCTATCAACAGGCAGATATGATGCGATTTGAAACATGTTATTTGGAGGTAAGCGCCCCTGTGATTATGTACTTGTGCCATGTGTTAAATATGACGTGTTACGTGATATGAGATGGCTTTTTTTGGAATATAACTAAAATTGATTTGACTTGATTATGCAATATGAATATACTAAAGAAATATTTGCAATTTTCTGTTAGTAGTGCATTACATTACTATGTTACTATTAGAAGAGAGATATTGTAGGAAAGTGTTTCTTTTGTTTCTTGCCCCAACTCTGCTCATAACATATACAACTTTGAATTTTTGTCAAAGTGGAGATGATTTACACAGGATTGAGCTTCACTGCCATGAGTAATTTACAGTGACTACATTTCCCTGCAAACATGGTGTTAGAGTCACCTTTTCGATACTTTATTGATCACGTAGTTTATTATTTTCATGGATTTTCTAAAGCTGAAGCACAGAGTTTCTACTGTTGTCCGATATAAAACTTGTGAATATCAGAAACGGTGACAATGAACAGGCCACACAGTATATGTGTAAGTTAGCCATCAGATCCCAGAATCCATTTAACAACTAGTGCTTCATTCATCAGCTTGATGCTAACGCATAATGGGAATTAACATTAAGCTGCAGATGGAAATCAGCATCTTGAGCATAATGATATTGTACTTAAGACTTTTAAGGCTGTCTACTTGTATTTTAGCTAACTGTAGCAATTCATTTCAAAAAAGTGTTGTTTGCATTTATCGCATTTAAATGCAAGTCTTGGGAAATATTTTTCAAGTTCGATTTCATGTGTGGAGGATGATCAGCCAATAACATATACAAACATACACAATAATACAAACGAAGTCTAGTCAAATCACTTACGGTCCCTAGCCAGTTTTGGCATGTGTATGAACAGCCAAGCCAGTAGTTGCTCAGTTAGACCCATGAGTCACCGCTATGGTCAAATGAATAATCCGCTTCAGTTACTATTATCATTGTCCAGCTTCAGCACGGCCATCGCATGACACACTAACTTATATCATTAGGAAAACATCAGGAAAAAATGGAACCCCCAACCTTTGGGTGCGTGTGTGGTTCAGACTTGATGACTAATTTGTTGCTCTTGGCGTTTTTTGGCGCTTTATTATTTGTTAATTGGTTGCACTGAGAAGCCAATGGTTTTATAGGGCCTTGGTGGGAGGCTCATTAAAATGAATCATGTGATGACTATTAAGGGTTTTCTCATTAGCGATATATGTAAGTAAACAGCTGCACTTTTTCAAATTCATAATCAGCAGGGCGGAGTAAGTTTTGTATCAATACAGAGGCATAGATAAGTTATGTTTACCAATAATTTGGATGCCAATTCTTCCTTCTGTGCACAACAAGAGCATGTAAATGCTCATATAATTCCATATATGTCATATATTAACATTTGTGTTCCGAAAAGTGGCAGCTTTTTGAGGCTCTGTGTTACAACACTAAGAAAAATACTTTTACTATTGGATAATAAAAAGTAGATGGTGAAAATGAGAAAAAGCTCTTAATATTGCAGACAGATTGCAGCAAGATATTGCTGATGATTTCATTCCGCTCCTCTGTATGGTTCATTAGTTAAGGTCATTGTACTGCCAGTGTCTGGTTAGTAGCGCCAAAGCTCGACATATACTCTGCTTATGCTCCATGTAGAGTGATGTACAGAATCTGTCAAAGTTCTTTCTGGGTAAATGAAAGAAATGGCTGGACATAATGGGCTTTCTGGAGCTCTAAATGAGACACGGTACGTGAATGATGGAGCACTATGATGGTAGTATTTGTCATTTTTGGTTCATAGCAATGTGCTGAATGGCCCATTATTCATCATTGGAGATCAATGCACGTGTGTGTGTGTGTGTGTGTGTGTGTATTAGTATGTTTATTTGCCCATAGAGAGGAGGACGAGATTAAAAGAAGGATAAGGCATTTTCTCCTGCATCTCTGTGGTTCATACTTGTGGGCAAGCTTTTGCAAGGTATATGAAGTCGGCACCCTGCCCACCACATGTATTTTGATAATGGTATAACTGTATTCCTTTTCAATTTTTTTTTCAAATTAATGATATAAAAAAATCAAAATTGAGGAATTCTACACATATATAAGTTCGTAAAGAAAGACTTCATTATGTTTTATGTATGTATATTATGTTGTATGTTCTTTAATTTGCAAAAACCTTCCAGTCACATCTTTCTTTCTGTCTCTGTCTCCCAATTTCATCAAAGTCTTCTGCATTTTTTAAAATCCATATCTGCTCGCTAGTTATGCTAATTATTTTGTAATTATATCAAAAGCACAGACCGGCACAGCTGCAGCGTAAGAACTTTGGTCAAGTTGTCCTTCAAAATGGCAATTAACCCCTCCGTGCTTCAGTGGAGCTGCTTGGTGGTCACAAAAGGTAGGGACCGCACTGCGGCTGAACGCAGCTGCAACAGTAGCAGCGTTAAGTTATGTCCTAGTGAAATAAAGATTAAGCCAGACCCTGGAAGCATAGAGTTTAGGGAACAAATGGCTGCCAGTTTTAGCTGAAAAAAAGAACAACAAATGAAGCAGCTGCTGTGCGACTGCTCACCAGCTAATGTTAGAAGATTGGAACTTGCAGCTTCCAGCTCCCAGATGTGGATGTGTATAACAGCGTGTGTCTGTGCCTGTTTGGGTTTAGAATAGGATTCTGCTGAAAAAATAACTCAATGTTCAGTGCAATTTCTGCATCTCATATGAATGTTTAATCTACGTCTATACAATGTATTACCATTTAAATTTAAAAGTGAACTAAATAAATGTACTTCCACTCCAGTACAATTTGTTTCAAAATATTGTAGATAAATGAAGGAAGTGGACTGAAAAACTTGAACAAACCCTACTCTAGCTTAGCTCAGAAGCCCCTCCCTGCAGAGAAGGCTGCCGTGCACGAGATTGGAATTCAGCCCGCCATTCTACTAATTTTTGCCACATTCCTTTCTTCAACTGTCTGGTTATTTTTTTTGTTGTTTTAGTGGTGTATGTCCAGGAATGGGCAGTTTTTTCTGGCTGGTAATAATTTCTCTGCCATGATGTCTATGAAGCGCCTTCTGTTCTCACTAAAGATACTGTGGCAAGATAGGGCCAATCTCTCACAAGAAGAGACCGACAGGCCTTCAGATGCACTGATTGGTTGGTTTTTGAGAACATTACGTCTCACGGTACTTTCCTTCCCCTCCACTTCCTGTTTCTGCTCCGTAGCTCCGCCCCAACCTTTTAGACCGCTTCCTGGTCCCGGTTGAAACCACTTTCCTTCTGCTCCCCGTGGCTCATTGGAGGAGACGAGTTACTGCACAATGTAGTGAAAAGACCTAAAAGCGAGGTCACATTATTCAGGGTCGGTGCCATCTGCTGTTTAAAACATTAAACAAGGATAAAACATTTCAATTTGTAATTTTTTCGAGGCGTCAATTATCATTTACTATTTATTCTTTAGACAGATATGATCCGTTTCCTAGCTCCTGGCTCTTTCCTACTGTTACGCTAGTCAAGGATAACCAGTCGCCAGGTGTAACTAAATATTGAGCGAACAAGCAAACATTATCATCTTATTCTTAGCACCAGTGATCAGGCATATTGCCCAAAAATCTTGTATGGATCTGAAATACAGGGGCGATCGGATTTATATAAGCTATTATTTATTTTGAAATGTTTCTGAGAGTAAAACTGCTTAAGTCTAGCATCTGAGGCGTAAAGCCTACCTGTCAGTGTAGGCAAAGCCGTGACCTTTTCATATAATTGAACTCAGCCATGGTACAGCGCATCATATTATTTGTGATGTGCCGTGCCAGTATCAGTGTGATCAGTCAGGCATTTAATGTCTACTTTGCAGCTATTCCGAATGTCATTCCGTCCCCATCATCTCTTTGGAAAATAAGGTCCATAGCTTAGAGCGAGCAGAGCTGCGAGGCAACGCTCAGCTCAATCACTTCTGTCCTGCACAATGTGTCAGTGCAAGCAAAAAGGCGAAATCACTAAAAAAAGGATTTATTTAACTGATAACACTCCTTGTATTATATTTGCCCAAGAGGAGCTGAATTCAGTTTAAAGTCATTGATGTAGGTTATTTTTGAAATTGGTGCCATTATGTTTTATTCCCTGGTGTCCATTCCGTACAGTTTTTTTAAAATATTTTTTTTCCTTATTTTTGCCTTTAAGACCAAATTAAGTTTCAAGTCCCCTCATTAAACTTTTACACAGCAGAGCCTTCAGGAAAAAATAATATTGCAAAATTCTGTATTCCAACCAAAGTGCTTTTGCTATAGCACCTCCTAAGTAACCCATACCTAAAGTACCTTAACCCTCGAACTGTGTTGCATTTCCACTTTAGCGTTGTTTCACTTTTATAGCAGTTGAGGAATAGTAGTGGAGACTTTTCTTGGTTTTAAAGTCCACCTGAAATGAAAAAGTGTCATTATAACCCATTAAGTCACATCCTCGATCATACTGTCACTTATTGAACAATATGTGGCAAAAAGTGACAAAAAACACATTTCTTTGTATTTCTATTGTAAAATACAAAGAAAAGCCATAAGTAGAAATGGATATATGAGGAAAAGCAGTCGCAGGAATGGTTCGTGTTTTCTACATCGTGTTGAGGACGCAGCTTTTTCCAGGCTGAAAGAGCTGAATGCCTGAAACGCAGCGTAAACCTAAAATTAAAACAAATCTAGGTGGAGAAACGGTGTTGTTCACTGAAACACTAATTATAACAATAGATGACTCTGTTGTTCTCCTTTAAAACATGGCAATGAGGCTAAAAACACCTGCTGCAATCAGTGATGATCAATTAGAAGCAACACGAGCAGTTCACTTGCACCATATTTCTCTTAATTTTTTTTTTTGTTTATCGTCGTTTTCTATTTCATTAAGCGACATTTGTGCTTTTTAGCTTCTCCCCGGGCTCGGTTTTTATGTATTTCCAGGTGCACTATGGAGGTTGAGCGTGAGACGGAAAAACGGGGAGAGCAAGAGTGTTTGAAAAAGCTACGTGAGATGAAGAGGGAGAAAGACAAGGGCGTGAAGTCTCATTTAGCTTCAGCGGCCGCCGACTCTTTCAGCTTCAGTAGTTTTAACTGATAGAGGAACAGGAACAGCCGTCCTCCCCCACAGAGAATGGGACCAGCACTGCAAGATGAAATGCCTCCTTCAAAACACCCTGATCATGCATTACAGCAAATTGCTTCCCATCACGCAGTGAAAAAGAAATAATAAGTAAAAGAAATCAGTGTTCATTTTTAGTGAAGCGTGCGATGCTGGATGCTCACAGCCTAGGATGATTTGTACCAAACAAATGAGATCCAGGAAATGTACGTAATTACGAAGTGCATACAAGTGCTTTAAGACGGAGGGGTTCAAATAAAAGTCGTATTTAACGGACGCATCTAGTACTTTTACACCTTGAGACGCATTCCATGTATTCATTAGGCCTGATCCATACTGCTAATTAACTTCCCCTGTGCGAGACTTATCTCAAATTGCCTGTGTGCTGCACAGATGTTCAAGGCGGATCTTTTAAAACCCTGGGCCTTGTAACTGAGTCTCTGTTTAATAAGAAAAAAAAAAACTGGCCCAGGGACTTATTTCTTAGAGCACGCACAGAATTATAAGAGTTTGTATGAGAGCAGTGAATGTCACTTATGTCAATAATGTAATTATTAGTGGAAATTTTATATGCGTCAGTGCCTCTGCAAGTGGTAATTGACGAGGCCCAAACTGGAAGAGGCTTTCATCGAAGTATACTGCTGAGCAAATTCCCGTGTTTACGTCTTTTATTGTATACATTAACTTATCAAAATGTGACCTTTTGCAGGTCAGATCAGACACCTTAAATCAAAGCCTCTTTTCACCCTCTCATGCACATCAAAATGCTGTCTGTCCCAGGAGGAAGGAACACAGGTAAAACAGTCAGGTGTAACTTTGTTGCTTGGAGTGCTTGTAGTTTTAAATCAGAACGGATCTCAGTTATAATAGCATTGAATCATTGGCCACAGCTGAGAAGGCTATGAGCGGCCAATCTATTCATTCAAGTGGGATTTTTTTCCCTCATTAGGCAGGATATAAAAGGGAGAAAAAAATCCAGAAAGAAAACCACTTGCTATTCCCATAAGTGTTGGCAGATTAAGGCATAGAACAGGAGGCCAAAGGTTGTTATTCTTGAATTTACATCGTTAGATCAAGACCTCTGTCTGAGGGGCTTGACCTTAAGGTGTATTTGACTGAGTCAGCAAGCATGTTTAGACTTTGACAGCTCTCCTCCTGACCTGGGTTCAACTTTTGCATGAAAAGCACTTACTGCTGGCTGCCATGATTGATTGTCATGAAAGGTGAATTAAATTATGGACTTTGACTTTTGAAAGTCCCTCCTACTGCTGTTCCCAAAAGCTGGAGGATAATGTGCGCTGCCATACCCCAAATTCCATCCACGAATGGTTGGAGGAACATGACAGAGAGACCAATTATTTGACCTGATCTCCAAACTCTTAGCATCCCAATGCAATCGAGCATTCATGGGATGAAGCGAAGCCCTGGAGGTAATAGGGATCCTGCCCCCCATCCTACAAGACACATAAAATCTATCGCCAATGTCCAGGTAGAGCAGGTCGCCAGAGGTCAGAGGTGAAAGTGCATTGTCCGTGTTCACGTATGTCCGCACCATCTTTGAGGGGTTTCGAAACACACGACTCCAATAAAGCCAGTGAGACATGATGGATCTCGCCTGTGCCCTCCTTACATCACCAATGGATCAAGGATATTCTGAATCTTGTCAATTTGAATGATTTAGGTGTAACACTGCAAATGGCTCTCTTTCCAAGTTTAACAAAACACAGGGGCATTTTTATGGTACACGCTACTATTCTGAACTGACAGCTAAAGCAAACACAGTTATTTCTTTTTAAAATTTTGATGTAAAAGGAAGTAAAATGTTTTACATACAGGAGTCCCACCACCATATCAAGCAGCATAATGTCATTCTGAAGGACCCAAAATAACGAATCGATTTTGTAGCAGTGACACGCGACCTTTTGCAAATGCAAAACAACATTTATCAAACCCAGATTAGGCCTCACTGAATCATCGATCCAGCTGCGGCTGGCGTGTCACAACATTTTAACTGCACTTAGCTCTGCAAATCTCTTCACTCACCCTGAGTGCTAATGAACACTGTTTACCTCGGTGAACTGCAGGATTCCGGGAGACTTACCTCAAGGCTCCGCAAACCTTAACGCAAGCAATTTACGGTGCGCACGGCTTCTTTTCAGGTGTTTGTTCCTGTCAAAGTGAAAAAAATAGTTGGCTGCAACAGATTTGAGCCAGCAGCTGGGCATCACACGCCATTAGATTTAAGCTGCCCTTTTACTGTCTCGGCGCTGATCATATTGTCTCATCCCATCTTGCGCATGCAGATGTCTTCCTGCTTTACTGAGACTTTCTGTTCACGTCAAGCATTTTTACATTCCGGATGCTTTGTCTCTACACTTTCAGGCGGCACCAGCTCCTCTGCTGGAGAACAGACCATCACCCTACGTACCTCCACAGTACCCGGACCCTTGCTGCGTGAACAAAGTGAACCAGCGTGGAACCAGCATGGCATCAAATCACAGTGATTATTTTCTTTTACACTTACTCATTTACTCTCTCAGTTCAGACACTTTCTGATCCTCAATTGAGAAGTGGTCAGAGTACAGTATTTTGAATACAATTTGTCCAGATATTCAAACATTCGGCTTTGGCATTACACAATATCATAAATACTTTTGTTTGACCCTTTCTTTCAATTTACTTTTGTTTATCTGCAAAATTCCAATTGGATTAAAAAAAAAAAAAAAAAAAAAGTTCATGTATCAGCAGGGAAATCTGCCAGACTTTTATTTTTCATACTAAAACAAAGGTTTTGACACCTGCATTACAGGTTTGGGATGGAAGTTATTCTGAGACTGTTATACATTCTGATGAGGAATTTAATGGGTTATGGGAGCTGCATCATACATCGGCCCATGAACACAGGAAACCCGTCTGAAGAAGCATCTCATGGATGGATGATCCGGGAAGATTAAGTCCCACCTGGCGTAAAAAGAAATACATTCTGCCAGATCCTACCTACCTGTCTGAAATTATGTCCTGAAAAGAAAGAGAAATTGCGAGAATAAGAAACAATGAAAGCAAAACACATTTGCTTTGTTCCTTTATTCCTTTCCAATCTTCCTTTCGGTGTCTCTTAAGCATCTAAGCCATAACCAAAGGCTCACTTGTCACACACGTTTCATCTGATTTACAAAGTCAGCATCACTTTGGTCCAGTTTAGACACGAAAAAACCTCATGCTTACGTGTAGGAAAAGTGATGAAAATCGAGTGAGGGGAGTTTGGGAATCCAGGTAAATTTAAGGAGCGAATCCAGTCAACTTGCCTGTTTATGGTTTGGTTTTATGAGGGTGGTCCGGGGGTGTGGGGAGTTAATAAAAGGGGTTTGTTTTTTGGTTTTGATGATTCATTGTGCTTTTGTATATTTCTTTTGCAGTTTTGAATTAAAAAAAAAAAAACCCAAAACATTTGATTTAAATCAAATGTTTTATTTTTTTTGTGTAACTCCACCTCTCCTAGCACTCTCTAGCTTTACAAGATACATCACCCTTAATCTTTTGTTCAAATCATCGGAAACTGACATGCATATACCTCTGACAATATCTTTCTCTATCATAGAAACAAAGGATATCTAGTACGACAAAATGTCAAATCTTAGCAAAACTAATCTTGAGAAAACATTAGTGAAACATGGAAAGTTAGGACAAGGGCTGACACTCTTGTGTCTCTGAATAGACGTTGTTTTGGGGGGACATTTCTCTTACACCAATAGTTATGTAACAGAGAGTGGATGAATTTGCCTGTCTGATGCCATTTGATAGCCCCTCCATCTTTTGAAATGTGTCAACTGGGAAAATGATCGCTTATGCGGTGTGATAATAAAGCCTGCCGAAGTTTTTACTTTTGCATGTTTAAAAATCCCATCAGTTCTCGTTTAACACCCCCTGAGTATTTTAATGCATCATGCTTTGTTCTCCGGATGAGAAGGAAGCTATTGCAAATGTTTTGATAGCGTTAAACTCGTTCAGAAGAAACAATGAATATTAACAAATTCTCATTTGCATGAGTGGCCTCTCCTCTTGTCCCCTATTGTTTTGCAGAAACAAAAAAAAAGTAAATTAAGCTTGTATTTAAATGTGAAATGTAATGTTTCATGCATGAAGTCATACTGGTTAACACGTTCAGTTCACCGAACTTTATCATAATTTTTTCTATGTAGATGACTGCTGTTCTCTCTATCAGCTTACCCTAAAATCCGCACACCATTGGCAAAATAAGGACCAAATTCCTTGGGAATATAAAACTCTTCCACAGAAAAAAACATCAGTATCAGTTACTTCCAGTGATTGTTAAAACAGAGCTGCATTTCCAATGCTATGTGACAGCCTGGGGGGCGCGGAAGCAAAGGAAAGCAAGGTGAGGCATCACCATCGATTGATCCGCCAGTGTTTGCTGTCAGGACCTCTTCAGGGATGTGACGATAGCACGGATCCGGGATACGGTTAGGAAACACACCCAGTCAAGTCTTCTACTTCGCTACCTTAGGTCTGCTTTTCTAAACCATAGGGATGACCTGATGGTGTTATTGCCCTTCAGCCGTCTCTCTCCCCCTCTCCTGTTCCCCTCCATGATCCACCATAAAACACTCTGCCTCTGGGTCCCTTCCGGCTCTCTGATGCCTCTGATCACATTAGTGATCCCACACTGACTTGCAGGCTGAAGGCATCTCGAACCTTCATTATTAAAAAGGATTCATTTTCAACCAGATACAAGAGCATTTAGTCCTGCAGGCTGTATGTTTCTCATTTCCTTATAATTTGACATTTGTGAACGCATTCATTTGGGCTGCAGCTCATCAATACTTACCTGCAGACCTGCATGTAGTACAGTACCGTGTTTAATGCAAAAAAGTCATATAAGACAAAATCAAGAAGAAAACAGCCAACATAGCACCCTCCCTTGGTAAAAGCAATGATTACCAAATTAACATACAATTTATTCGTTTGTAACTAATTCATTCCTGGACTGTGCAGCTCCCAAGGATGTGCATTTGTGCTTTTAATGTAATCAAAGAAGAAACACTTACGAGGTGTTTTTTTTTTTTTTGTCTCTGTAAGATGCAACCCGCAATGTGGGTTGCAAAGGCAGAGTGACGCTGTCTGTGTTTTGGCTCAGTAGAGCAGTCGAAGAAGCACTCAATGTAAAAAACCACAATAAATGAACAGAAGGATTCATCGGATCATCATTATCACACCTGCTAAATTTGAAGTAAATCCAACATCTAATTTTGGCACAAACTGGGGGGATGGACACAAATCTGAACAGAGATTTTTGATGGTGTCTAAATATTATTCAAAACCGAAACTGATGAAAATAAATTTGGCCAATGCATCTTTATTTCCCCCCATTGGAGAAAAAAATTATATAAAATACCCTGAACAAAAAAAATCTACACAGATTTATTTGTCTTCCAAAACATTAAGCCAACACTTGTGCCCCCTTGACAGCTGCTTTATCATGTCTGGGGTGCACCATCAGTGACAAGAAGTAGTGAAAAGTAGGACAAGCAGTCTGAACAGACACTCATTTTATGCAATATATTTTGGAATCAAAAACAAACAGGAGTTTGAAGATATATGGAAGCAATTTATTTCTAACATTTTGACTTGCCCGATGCCATTGCATTGTACAGCCTTGTGAAGCTAATCCACACTTGAGTAATTTTCAACAAAAAATGTATTTTGTGAAATTTTAGAACCTAAAAGATCAGAAAATAGATGAATACTAAAAGGTACAAGGTTTTGGCAAAACTCCTCCACAAACCTCTTTCTTCACATGCATCTTCGCTTATTATTTGGCAAATCTTTGAACGCACGAGTTCTAGAATTTTCATTTAAAGATTTTTAATATTGTGTAGGCCTGCATTTGCAGCAGGGAGTTCAGGACCCTGTTAGAATTCAAGAACTCAATGTTCCACTTGACTGACGACAAACAGGCACTGCAAGGCCAGCACCGTAAAATGAGTCCAATTCACCGCGGTATCACTGCACAGGGTCTGCTTCTCAAGCAATCAAGTAGGCAGAGTGTTTAATTTGATTGGATTTCTTGCTGAGCGGCAGGACTGGATGTATAGTGAGAGCTCTGGAGAAAGCAGTGTGGAAATTGTGCACCGTTTTATTTTTTTTTGTTACATTTTTGTACAAAAAGCCTGCTTGGTACTGAAGTTAAGTTATCATTTTCTGGCATTGCACCGTGGTCATGGGAAATGTAATTCTCCACCTGGAACAATTCAGTGTGATTCTCTGGTGTGTTTGCCAGCATCAGTCCTCTCAACTGCATTTTTTTTCCTAGAAAAGGGGGAGGAGAAGCGGACAATAGGTAAAGTAGAAGAGGGGGGTGGAAAGAAAGGGAGGCGGAGATGGCTTCGAGGAATATTATTTGGCTGAAGTGAAAAGGTGAGACAGGTAGCCAGGGGTGAGGAGAGCAGGGAGGAAGCTGGCATGGTGAAAAGCAGTTCTGAGAGGGGATATAGATAGAGGTGTCAGTGCTGGTGGTGTTTGATGTGGTCTATGAAGGTTGACCTGGACTCCTGTGGAGTGTGCTCTTATACTACTGAGCTTAACAACAGGAGGGCTCAACACCTCTCATGCTAGGGAACACAGAGTCCGAGGTGTTTCAAACATCATGAACTACGACATAAACACTTGTGTGAGAGTGTCATTTTTTTGCTTTCATAAGTTTGTGTTTCTGCACACCTTCGTGCCAGTCTCATTTTCCTGGTCTTCTTCATCCATGTGTGTGTGTGCAGAAGTGTTTCTGAGAACTTATGTCTGTCACACGCTTTTAGAAAAATGCTCAGCAACATCTCAAACATCCGTTGCTGTGGGCTGTAGCTCTGAAATTGAATCTCTTTTGTTTTGTTGTTGTTTTTTCACTCCACATGGGACCACTTCACCATATGTGTCAGCAACTAAAATCCCTGCCAACAGATATCTATATGTAATTATCCCGAAAATCAAAAGGAAAAAGACTCACTCTATTGTAGCTTGTTTGCCAAAATTAAGTCAGACTGCCAAGCTGGCTGAACTGCAGTAAACGTAACAACAAATGAAACTGTATTTAGCTCGGGGAGCTTTCCAGCAAGCTTTTCTGCCACCTCTGTGTTTGTCACACTTCTTCCCTGTCTTTCAGTTGTCATCTCTTTTTTTTTTTCCATTTCTGTCGCTTCCAAATTGGAATGGAAATAATGGAAAGTGCCTCCCCAGAGAAAAGTGTGTGTGTTTGGTGTTTGGTTAGAAAGCCACAGGTCTGACTCCTCCATGGACCTTAACCACCCAACCAACTCTGTTGATCTTTGTTCACTCTGTTTGGCGCCTGTTTTTCTGTCTGATTGGCGCTTGCTTCTAATTTCCCTTACCACACATTCATTGCCTGATATCCATCTTCAGCTCATGCACTTCTGTATATCTTATAGGCATGTGTGTGTGCGCTTAAAATGCGCATCTAATTTCTTTCTCGCGCTTAATTACACTCTCCTGCTTTTCATTCTGCTTTACAGTTTCTTCACATGAGCCTGTAAGACAAGATAAAACTTCTTATTGTTTTTCTCTCTTTTTTTAAGAGTTTAGTCTTATTTCTTCAGGTGTGGGAGTCTTTTTCATTGCTCTATGGATCTATTGTTGAGCTAAAATTGGATTTTTCCCCTCCTTAACTACGGTAATGTGAGCTGAAGAATGCTGCAGTTTTAGCGTCAAAGATACAATATTTATCCAAATCAAAAGTTTGTTTTACAAGTTATCTACACTGTGTTATGAATTCAGACGCAACAAGCTGGTTCAGACTTGTGATACATTTATAGGACTTGACAGAATGAAACACGATAGAGTAGCAGCTATTCTATAATGGTATAATTGCGTTCGTGTCATCCTTTTGCATCAAATAATGTAGGACAGTAATGGGACTTAGAGCTCGATACAGCTGTTTAAAAAAAAATCAAAAATGTAAAATTGACAGTGCACATCAATCCAATCCAAAAATATGGTGAATTCTTTTTCATATTTTTTTCTTTTTAGGTTATGGGTGTGTAATCGTTGCAACCAAAGACCAAAGACCAGCTGCTCAGGATTCTTCTCCAAATTTTAACTTTTGGTCTTTGGCCACAAAGACATTAAATTTCATTAGAATCCATCCGTTTGATGTTTAAAATGGATCCAAATCAGTCTCTAAAAAGTGTGAAAATTTGTGTCTTGTGTCTTTGTGTCTTACTCACACAACAGCTTTATAAAACTCTTGTCCATCAGTTTTTGAGTTACATCCCTGTTTGAAACTGATCTGGGTCCAAAATATGCAAATATTTAATTACAATTTTTGAGGAACATAATGTCTCCTTTCACTGTTTTGCAGGCCATGTCCAAATATACTTGCCTCTGAATCTAAAAGCTCAGGGTTCATTGCAGCCATCGCTCGACTGTCCAGATGACATTTAATCATTGAATTAAATCAGTTTTTAGACAACCTGAGCGTCTTCATGTGTTCACCCTTTAACATTCAACCTTCAGTGAAGATCCTTGGTGTCTATTTTGAGTGTGTTTTTGAATTTGACAAGCATATTTCCTCTTTTGTTAAGTCTAGTTTCTGTCAGCTGAGAGCTATAGCCAAAGTAAAGGCATATCTCCCTCCTTAAAGCTTAGAGAGGGTGATTCATGCCTTTATAACATCTCCGTTTGGCCTCCCTTTTGAATTGAGAATGTTATTCTCCGGACACATTTTACTTCTGTTACTCTTAGGACGTATGTATGTATGTGTCACTATTCTATCATTTATTATTTCTTATTGTACGTTTCTACCCTCTGAGACACTTTTTAACAATGTGCTATATAAATAAAGTTGACTTGACCCGACTTGCCTTGCATGTCCACTTTTTTTTTCATTACAGGGTGACTGATGACTTGTCATTTCTAACACCAAAGCATTTGTTAAACTTCCTTTCATACAAATTCAGTGAATACAAATCAGCATCCCAACAGCAGCCACAGCCTGTCCCTCTCAAACTGCATACATAAACTCCAAACATTAATAGACAAACGAAGAGGAAAGAAGTGAAACATAACAACAGCTTTGGATCCATCAGACTTTCAGTCGGGGCTTCACATCAGAAGAGAATGTTTTGAATCCTCATATATTTCCCAGACCTTTGAGTGTTGATAAATAATACTTAAATAATTCAACTGGCCTACTATTAATGTGGGCCACAATAGACTTCAATGATATATTTATGAGCTTTAATATTGATATAGTTAGTCTGTCTGGGTTTGATTCCTTGCTGGTTCACAGACCTTCCTGTGTAGGTTTTGTTTGTTCTCTCTTTGTCTGCACGAGTCCCATAACTTATGTTAATTAGGTTAATTGGCTATTGGGCTCTAATTGCCAATGAATGTAAGCAGCCTGGCCGTTTGTCTCATGTCAAGCCCCACAACCCTGCATAGTATAACAGGTAGGGATAGAGAATGACTGGAGGACTCCAAACGTCAACATCGGTCTTTTTTTCTTTTAAGAATAAGTCTTCAAAGTGATACAAATTACATCAAAATCTCTCCCGCAAAAATGACATTTTCTATCAAGCATCATATTAAGACAGTCTGTAAACCAATCGCCTCTTTGATCAGGTGACAGCGAGGCGCTTCTCACCGAATCCTCTGGGTCTCGCAGTTACTTGAGAGTATCTTCAAAATCTGTGGCCGCCTTCATGTGGCATTAGTGTAGCCTGTATATGCATGACTGATGTCAGACACAAATCTAACTGGCATGTATTCCGCAGTGATCTCGCCTGATCGATGTTGCTAATTCGGTAAGAGATTGTAATGCTCGGACTGGCCTGTTGCGATGGTTTGTGACCTATTCAGTCATGGAAGTCATCCATCATCTTTTCTGTGTTTCTGCAGTGGATTAAAAGGAAGCTGCTTTAGATCAACCATGTGTCTCAGCTGTGCACTGCACTCTTGAAACACTTTGTTCTGTTTGTTTGCTTCTGCAAAATAGAAACCTTTTATGGGCTGCAACCGTGTGTCCTATGGCAACTGTAAAAAAACAACAAAAAAAATGACATTGGCAAAGGTTCTTTTCAACATTTAAAAGAAAATTTTGATTGTTTACCTGCTCTTAGTGATGCTGGGAAATGGGGAAAAATATCAAGGACAAAAGCAGACTGTGTACTATGCAACAGAAAACAGCAAGTCTAAGTCTCGTGCTTATTAAAGAGCTCACTGAGTTTTAAGTAATAATGAAACCAATTTAAGGATAATCGGCTCTTCCCTAGCTGTGTAGGACAATACTACCCATGAAATACACACAGACTAATATGTTCTTTTTATTTTATTAGATTCAGAGGAAAGCAACTCTCCAGGGTGTATTTTAAGGCACAAGGAAGCACATGACATGTTGTTGAAACACACATGAGATTTCTGTATATTTATGTAATTGCCTAGAATGACAATATCTCCTAGGCTGAAACAGGGATTCCAAATTGTAATCATTAACATAAACCTTCCTTAGTGAGTTCAAGTCTGGACATCTTTGTAATCAGAGGTGCTGCTTATCAAGAAGCAGGGGAGGCGACTGTTTGGGGCACCAAATCAGTAGGGGGCCCTTCGAGGGCTGACCAGTTTGAGACCACAACAGTGGCTCAAATGCCAAGCTTGCAATGACAGTAGGAAAGTAAACCTCCCTGACACCGCTCACCTCCACTGATATGCTCATGGCGTGTTCAATTTGATCGCAGAAGTCAGATATGTCATCATGTGGAGGAACTCCAGCAACCCCGTGCTCGACGTCCAAGATGGCTGCCGTGTTGGATAAACTAAATAAAAGTTTGACATTACAGTGAATGTACATTGGCAAATTGCACTTTGAAAATAGTCACAGTATTGTGCAACGATCACGTTGTTGCTTTTGTGCACAAGCTATCAGGTAGTGTGTTGTTATTGCCTGGGTTTAGCTAACAAGGCTAACAACAACACTAGCTGCTATTCCAACCTGTTACCAACTTGAAGCTAGAATGCAGTCAACTAGGATGTGACGTTGTTCCCTGCTCCGACACATCCGACAGATCCATTTGGGGAGTGAAAAAAGAACATTTTGTTGTTCTTTTTACATTTTACATTTATCTAATGGAGAATCTTGGTGCTAATTTTTCAAAGAGCACAATTTTCAAAGGCATTTTGACTCAAATTTATCAAATTAAGTTTGTATTGTTCTTTATATTTATAGTTTGAAATTGCAAGATTTTTAGTATTCTTTATATTTATATTTTGAAAATAATACTAGAGTGACCTTTGGGAATAAAGACATGTTTTTTTGTTGGTGTCAGGTTATTCATAACAGAATGGTGATGAGTTTTTGTTGGATGGTCCCCCGTGAGTTTAGTGAACAGACTCTAGAATCTGTTTATGACTCTAGGGAATACAAAGCTTGAGGGTCTGCGTCATGCCTGACACATCACTTTTAAGATGACCGACATTCCTTGGTGAGCTCACAGACGTTTGCTGGTAGTGCAGTTTCTTTTTGTTTCAAGCATATTGCTACCTTTAGGCTTTAATCACGCATTTTTATTTTTGATGTTAAGTTTAAAGTTTAAAATTGCTTTGTGGTTCACGTCATCTGGGATGAATTAAAATGGTAGGGGGTACTTACATCAGTCGCCTGAGGCAAAGGCTTGTATATGTGCGTGAGGCCTAAGAGTGTTTTTTGTCTATATTTGCACCGTTTTTTTTTGTTTTCTCATCGAGCAGCTCCACTCCGCAACCACAGCAACTGAGCTGTAAACTTATCTCCTCCCACCTTATCGCCGCAGATCCTGCCTCTCCTCCCCACCCCTTGGTGAGCTCACAGACGTTTGCTGGTAGTGCAGTTTCTTTTTGTTTCAAGCATATTGCTACCTTTAGGCTTTAATCACGCATTTTTATTTTTGATGTTAAGTTTAAAGTTTAAAATTGCTTTGTGGTTCACGTCATCTGGGATGAATTAAAATGGTAGGGGGTACTTACATCAGTCGCCTGAGGCAAAGGCTTGTATATGTGCGTGAGGCCTAAGAGTGTTTTTTGTCTATATTTGCACCGTTTTTTTTGTTTTCTCATCGAGCAGCTCCACTCCGCAACCACAGCAACTGAGCTGTAAACTTATCTCCTCCCACCTTATCGCCGCAGATCCTGCCTCTCCTCCCCACCCATTCATTCACCCCCTCGCAGTCTCCCCAAAATGTCCTAAATTAGCTCTGACCTTTTCTAATGAAAAGAGGAAACAACAGTGTGGCGAGCCTGTCAAATAGCATGCTGTCATTTACCAGCGCCCCCCCCCCCGGTGGCAATACAAGGCGCACCCTTGAAGGCTTTTCACCGATAGACCAGCTAGCAGGTGGTCCTTGTAGATAATATAGACATGAACGACAATGAGGAAAACAACTGCTATTTAGATGCTTGTGCACAGATCTAAATGGCACAAGCAGTGCACAGAACGATAAAGAAGTTTGTGCTTGAAGCTATTATTACAGTTCCCAAGTTGATAAGGATGTTTAAGTATATTGTACGTTAAATACGTATTTAAACTAACAGCTGTAGAAATAAACACATTTACAAAATATATAGAAAGCACTGAGATCTTTTGGGACGGAGCCTATAAATATATTTATGTGAATCTCTGTGTCTTGATTCCTTCCATTCCTCTTTGTTTGTCTTGTATGTAGTTTCTTGGACGTTATGTGCAGACACTGATCAAGCCAGAGTGCTAAACATTCCCTGGTTCCAGCATCTCAACTGTAATGAAGTGTTTTCATTTTCTGAAGCTATTTCAGATTGAATCTTGTTTAGATTTTAAACAAGAACACTTTTAACACGCTTTAATTGTATTATCCTTCATTATCTGGCAACTCAAAACCTTTTTGTTCAGTTTTAGTGAATGAAAGGTCCTTACGTTCTTGTCAGAGTGTTCTGTCTTTATTTCAGTTCTGCCGATACAGAAAACACAGATATCAGTGTCTATAGTAACCAGACTGAGCTCAGGGGTTATACAGAGGCTGTGCAGGTCTGCACGCAGCATATTGCTCACCATCCGAAAAGCCCAGACACCTCGGCATCGTCGGCAGCTCCGTGTTTGCGGATTTCATGCCAGACGGTTGGTTGTGTAGGATGTGTTTAGAAGTAATACCATCAAAATCACAATCAATATCCCATGAAAAGCTTACCTGGAAACAGATCTAAGAAGCCATACACGCGTATCTTCAAAATGAAGAACTACCATTTCCAGTAAATAGTATTTGAGACTGATATCACAGCCTAGTTCCTAAAATCTTTGTGATTGCTATTTCTCAGATGCATGTCTAGCATGTTGAATTGATGCTGAGTTTATTTAAAGGTGCAAAGTAATGGAAGTTTTATGGATCGAGAACATCAATCTTGTTGTGGTTGAACTCCCTTTTAGCAGCATGTGAATGTCAACACACGCTCCAGCTGTGACCCTTTGTATTTTTCCATGTTCTTTGTGTTACCTGTCTCCCCTCTCTCATGTCAGGGGTGTGCGTGGCTTATTCTTCAGAAGCACCTAATCAGCCTGACCAAAGTGTACAGTCATTTTAGCTGGTACCACCATTCTCCCCCTTATCTCAATCCCAGTTTAACCACCAGTGCAGATGTTCCTGTTCAGTCCGCCCACAATATCGGCACCCTCGCGGCGCCTCCTGCCAACACGTCAGTGTGTCAGCAAACTCGCCTCTGGTCAACTCCCACCTGGACGCTTCTCATTTACAACTACTAAAATAAGTAACTTTTACAATGAGCTCGAACAAAACTGCTCTCCTGCCTCTGTGTCCGCTTTTCAGGTCTATTTTACGCTAAAATCTAACAAACGTTACTTCAGTGACCAAGATCAGTTTGACTAATAGGCCTAGCTTTAATTTGTTGTATTTTCTATTGATATTGCAAGATTATCATTACTGTTGATTGTGTTGGCCACAGTAGTGTGGCCAACATAAAGTGACCACCCTAATCTGAGCAAACAAAGAACTACAGCTTCAAGAGCATAAAATGAGGCACAGAGAGAACGAGGCAGAGGAGGATGAATCTGCTGCAGTAATAGTTGTGTCAGGGCCATGCTGGAGACCTTCCTTTATCTGCACTCAAGACCAAGATTTCTCCTTTGGTGAAAATCATATACAATAAAGAATCACAACGATCAGCCAAAACATTGAAATCACTGAAAAACAGTAGTAAATAACAATTATCTTGTTAAAATGCATTATCCTGCTGCGGATCCCAGCAGGATAATGTGCTCCACCACACTGCAAATACCATCCAGGAAAAGGCTCAAGGAACCTGACAAAGAGCCCAAGACTTTGACCTCACCTCAGTACTCCCGACACCCCAATCCAATCCAAGCATCTCTGGGAAGCTGTGGGACAGTGAACAGAACAGGGGCCCTAGCCCTCCGCTGCCATTGTCCTGGTGGCAGGTGGAATGGGAGACGCTCAAAGGTTCCCTTTACATGTCATACCAGGTCAGGTCAGGTCAGGGTTTGAATATTAGTCGCCCTACATTGTAGCCTGTTCTTGACTGCCGTGTTCTCAATAAATACCCATTTAAAAATCAGTTGTCTCCAGACAATAGTTACTCCCTTGCACTTCTGGTCAATACAGAGAGAGACTTTTGATCATTTTGATTGCTCCTAATGGCCATCTTCCTTTGAAGAACAAAGCTCTGTCACCAGTCAAAAAAAAGGGAAAAAAACCTGCTCTTCTTGCTCACTTTTCTTCACAAAACAAAAGCCCATCTCCAAGCTGTTATTTTGTCGAAAGATCATTTTTGTTTTTTAAAAATAATTTTATACACGATTTACAAATACAAAAACAACAATGACCAAAGTCCCAACCTCTCGGAGCAGTACTCACCTTTGCAAATGTACCTCACAGTTTCAGAATAAATTGAGTCGCTGTCAGAGACATGATTTACCGGGTCATACTGAGCTAGAATGAAGGCCACAAATCAGCCCCCTAATCATAGTAAATTGGAATGTTTTTTGAATTGACTTTGTCTGCTAGGCGCCACAACCACACGATCTTTCAAAAATGCGCCGTCACAGAAAGGCTCTGTTTTGTAAGCTTTGTATGACCGCATGAAGCTCACTCTGGTTCGTGTATGCTGTGCTGCTTTGTTTTGGCAACTAGCAATGTTAAAAAAAATGTTGATGTTATATAAGTGTGTGGTAAGATGGAGTAGATACCTGCGTTGAAAAAAAAAAACGACGCTGTGATTTTGACCCATCAATACAGTTTTGACACTGTACGAATGTTTGTTTTTCCTGCCATTCGGAGCTTTAGTCAGTCGCCAATTGGGGCTCTGTTTTCTGCAATTTTTCTGGGGGTTTATGAATAACAAATGCATTTTTGTAGTATAATTGCAATGCATTTATTCCACGCTGTGATCTGGTAAATAATTACTTCGAAATGAATATACACAATTTTGTCTTTCGTAAACATCAGAAAACAGTGCCTGCTGAAGCGAAGACAAATAGGAAAAACACAGTTTGCGCTCTCATTCTACATTCAGTTTAAACAGTATCTTTACAGTTATTAAGTCAAAATCACACAGGTGTTTCTGTGTAGTAGGGGCGTAGATCCCGGGGAGAGGACTTGTCCGCCTCCCCCCGACTTTTGAAAATCATGAAATTGTCACCCGCAATAAATGATCTATAATTTAACATGTATTTATTAAATGCCAACTCCGCTCTTTTGAAGTATTTTCATAGTTAAACACAACAATTTTAAAATGTGTTTCTGTCCCCCCCTACCCATATATCTGCTCGGTGGTCTCATCCGTTGCACATTTTGGGATATGCACATATGTCTGATACCTTTTCGCACCTTTCTGACTATGTTTCCCAGATTCCATCTCTGCAGTAGAGGAAGTAGTGGAACCGGCGCGACTTTCTAAAACGATTCAGGGATTCAAAAGTGGATTTATCTTTCCTTCTTCAAACAGTTAAGTTACACTGACAGAGAGGCGGAGAACTGGGAAAAGGCAGATATCAGAAACCCCTCTGTGTATGCCCCTGTAATATAACAAATATTAGTTGCTCATGGAAAATGAAGAAAAGGCTGATAAATTTACTCTTTTCAGACAACAAGAGTAGAAAGATAAGTGGAGAGTAGAAACAAAATGACAGAGAAAAGGCATCTCAGGTATAGTTTCATAGTTAAAACACTTCAGAGGCATTTTTGGTAAGACATTGCAGAAAAAAATCTTTTTAAAGCAAGCTGATCGTGTTTGTTTTGTGTACCTAGAGAGAAGAAAAGAGTAAAATATGCAGGTTGTTTAGGTATTTATGATCCTTCGTTTGTACTTCCTTCAGGCCTTCATAAGAAGCTGCATGGGGTTCTAAAGTTAAACCTCAAATTCTGAGTTTACATCATTATACATACATATAATGAAAGTGCTGCATTTGCAAATGTACAGCTCTCTAAAATAAGTAAATATGTGCAGCAATGGTCTTAAAGTGACTCAATACTGTATATTTCAAACTACAATTCATGGTCATGTCTGTTGCAGCAGAAATTGTGATACACCTCATTGATATTCTTGATGCAACACCTGAAAATAATCTGAAGAAATGTCCTTGTTCATTTGCGATGTTTTGACTTGCCCCGTGCCGTCGCATCATGTAGCCTCGTTGAGCTAAATGGTCCTCGTGACCAATCCCCATACTGCCATTATTTTCAAGAATAAATGTACTTTGTGAATCTAAGAGCCTTGGAGACCAGTAAATAAGTCTTAGGAGGAAAAATAATGGAATGCAGACACAATTTGTTATTCGGTTCCCCTAATTTTCAACATCCAAGCTTAACTCCCATGTTTGTTGCTTTGTTATTTTGCATTTTACCCCTAACTCCTGAGACACCTTACAATTATTAGCTTTTCATAAATACCACGCTCATTATTATAAACATCACTGGCGGCATTTTCACATCTCTGCCAGATCACAAAGCTGGTTGTTGTTCCTTCAACACAACTTTGTGAAAAACAAGTGAAAAAAAAAAAAAAAATCCCTTCCTACCTTCCATACTGTTCTTAAGTACCTTTGCCTTAACGTTGGAGATGCTGTTCTTTTCATGCAGGTGCACTTAGGCAGAAGAGCACACGGTAAGTTTCGAACACAGAAGCCTACAAGTCCATCTCCCCCGTTGTGTAAAATATCAATGGGGCTCTGGAGGTATACTTATAAGGCAAAGAAAAATAGGAAGTCAAAAGACTGACATTTACTTTGGCTTTCCCACTGAGTCCTGTTCCCCCTCCAGCCCTATCGATTTCTATTCAAAGGCAATATTGTCCCTCTGAATAGCTCCCAAACGGTTAAGGAGGACGATTGGTAGGGAAGTGTCCTCATTGCTCCACTTTATGGATGTGATATAGATGATTCAGTCAATGTAATGCCGCAGCAGAGCTATGACTATGACCTCTGGACCCACTCCTCAGACATTTCTGCCTGCTCGATTGGTAACGTCCAAGTTTCAATCTCAGGGGTTTGGCGAGGTGCGGACCCCACTGACCTATCAGGTTAGAGGCATTATAGCAGAGATGGAGCAAAGAGAGAATTTGCCTGAAAGCAGACAAAAATGAGTCGATTCACTCATACTCTTTCTTTCCTTCTCCATTTCACTTAGTTCAAACTTAGATTGTCTACAGCTGAAAACACAGCGGTCTTATCTGACCTTAGCTTTAACCTCACTATAACGTGAGGAGTACCTAAGAACGGATGGAAGGCCTGAGAAAAATAAAATAAGACTTGAGCAAATCTAAACATGAGTGGAAGTAATAAAACTAGAATTCATTTCACAAAAATATAACGCCTTTAATCCCCCCCAGAGTTCCCAAGTGGTACTGCGACAAGGTGATTATTAGAAAAAAGCCGAGCTACTTTTCACTTTTATATCAGATATGTTATTTTTCTTAGATTACATTTTAATTTGAGATTATTCCTCACGTTCCATTGCCTGGGAATAGCGACAGAGGGCAGCAATGCTTCTTCATGTTTTGGTTCCACAGTGGTTAATTTCTTTCGGGCGAGCAATTATTTTTCCTAGAAAAATCCAGCCGAGTGGTACAATGAGTAGCACTGCGAAAGAGATTCTTATAGGGAACCAACTGTGTAATAGCCTTTATGTAGTTTAAAATGTTTATTCCCATTTAATTCATCTGAAATGTGATAGAAGCACATGACAAATGCTTTCTCTCAGGTAAAGTCACTTGAAGTTAGATTTTGTTGTGTTGGGGGGATGGGGTTACTCAGCATACTTGTTCCTTATTTGCTAAAATGATATTAAGGTAACAGATAATTTTGACTTCATCTTTTGAATGAAGTCAAGTCTTGAGAGGTTGTTTTTTTTTTTTCTCTGTTTATCTTACTGCTGTGATTTGCTGCTACTTATTATGTTCTGCAGTCTCTTAAAATAGGTCGTGATGTAAAGACAAAGTAATTCTAAATCATAAATAATTTACATTTACTAGACTTTTGACTGAGATTTATCCTCTCAAAAGCCTCTTAATTATGGTTTATGGTTTGTAAGGAAATAAGCTGTTAATATCATAATATAATTAATAGAAGAATATAGTATCTATCATTCTCCTTTATTAACACTGTGAAATAATCAACACTATGTGGTCTTTTCTAATACAGCAAAACAAGAAAACTACAGGTGTGAAGTCTAGATAACTCAAAAATTAAGCCTAAATCGCTTTGAATATTTTCTTGTTACTGATATGTGTGCCAATAAGCAGCTGCTTAGTACTGTATGTGTTTTCTAAAGTGTTGCCTCTTTTTAATAGACAAGGCATGTAACATCTTTCTACTTTAGCTGAGTCCAAGTCTCAAGCCTAAAACAGCTCTGGTCCAAAGACTGTCTTTTTTTTTCCTTTTTGTAAAGCATTATCACATCATCAGAGGCTGTGATATCTTCATCAATTGTGTACGTTCTCATCTTCACAGGTCAGCGCTGTCAATATGTCTCACTCATGGTCAACAGCACAAAATTGTGTGTCAGAGTGATGAGTGACGAAATGAGATTCTACACACACAGCTATATCACAAGTTATCAAAAACATGGAAAGCAAAAGTCACCATGGACTGAATTGCAGGTTCTCTCTGCTGTCAAACAAGGAATAATTCCACATTTATGAGGCCATTATTTGTGTGCATATTGAACGTTACACACAATAAAGGGTAAGGTGGGTTTATGGAGATGGTTAAATGCCCTTGATCTAAGACTAATGTGTGATTAGTAAGTATCCAGCGGCGTATGGTCCCCAGCCAGTGATTTATTATCCTCAGCTGGTTTACCGGAGAGCTCGCCGGGATGCTAGCTTGTGTCATCCAGCTGCCTGTCCGCTTGTTTATAATCTCTTCAGGCAATAGGAGACAGTCG
>KV751328.1:745958-766078 GCA_001698575.1 Mola mola | reverse complement strand
CAGTCACAGAATTCATCTGCCGTGACACTTGCATTCAGTGTCGGACTGCTATTCACAAACCTCCTGCATACAAAAGTTTCTTTTTGAATTCACAAACCACAGAGTTAAATTTCGACAATTGAATTACTTTTGAATTCTTGTTTTTGTATTTTTTTTTTTTTTTTTACTATTTTACTTACATTCTTTAAATGTGTTGTGCTGCTCCACAGCCGTTTTGCAATGCAGCAGCCAATTAGCATGTCATTCGAGTGTAGCTGGAATGCTAAGTGACACCAATCAATGTAGCGTTTGCTATGGAAACTGCCTTCACCACCCAGCAGTCTTGACACATATCTGTCAAACTGACAGGTGAGCCTCTCTCTCAGAATGGGACTAATGATGAGCTGCAGTATACGGTCAGAGTGGCACACCGCTCACATCAGCAGGCTTCGTGGTTCTACGTGGTTTCATACGATAACATATGATAGCATTACATATGATAATTCCACCCAATTCCCAGGAAAGATGATTGCGTAGCATGCAATCCACGGGGTTGGCAGCCACTATTGGGAATTCTGATTGACTTCTTCTCCCCTCCCATCATGTGAATGCCTGTAACTGGTTGTAATTTCATATCCAGACATCTCATTCCAAACAGTGGCCGTCATTTCCACTGACAAGTGAATAACAATGATCGTTTAATTGCAGTGCATGTTGTGAGACTTGAGGTCCTTGCGTTTGTGATGGCCGTTACTTTAACTGCTTTTACGCTGCCTTTTCCTGGTCTTTCTGCCTGCATAAATGGTACCGAGGTGGCTTGGGGTGTCAGTTATGATGCACCTCTGATCCACCTCCAGAAGTCATATCAAAGGTGAGCTGCTGTCTGTGTAAACGGGCAAGCTGTTCATTCAACATCAGGCCGCCCCCTCTGTTTGCACTGTAATATAACGACACACAAGCACCGTTTTGTATATAGAGAAAAAACCAGCAACAATGCACAATAATATGCCACACATACAATGCAAATGAAATGCAGTGCTACTGCATTCAGTATGTCACCAATGTCAATGCGTGCAATATATGGACAGAACCTTACATAAATAACATAACTAAAAGGGCCTGAATATAACAACTCAGATAACCTCATTCCAAAATCAATGGTGTTATAAGCATACTTTCTGATGCTTTACGACACACATTCCGAGAAACAACAGCCCATAAAGTTTTTAACTATCTTTGTCACTGTCGGGATCCGTTGGTTATCAGTTGTGTCGGTTGTGTCTTTGTCTTTTTAGCTTTTCTGTTTCCTGTTTTATTGTGGTAGTGTCTTGGTCTTATCCTTGTCTTCCTGTTAGGTGTTTCCTGCCTTGTGCCTCACCCACATTTGTCTCATTTGCTATTGGTCCTTTGTGTATAAAAGCTGTGTTCTCCAACCCTCATGTGCCGGGTCGTCTTTGGTCCCCAGTTACAGCGTTCTGGCAATTTTCTTGTGTTCGTTTGTTCCTCGTGTTTGACCAGTTTGTGTAGTTGAATTTCGCCTGCCGTTTTGGATACCTTCAGCTGTGCTGACTGCCTTACATGTACCAACTTAGTTTCCAATTAAATGATAGTGACTTTCCCTTGAATCTGCGTCTGCAGTTTGATCCACGGCTTGATTCAATACTTGATAGTCACTAAATATTCAATTTACCATGAAAAGCACTTCATTGGGACCGAAAAAGATTAAATGTGCAACATCGCAGGTTTGGCAACTTGCTCAATGCCAACCCAAATGTGAAAAGCTGATACCATACACATGCCACCCACCTTAACATTAATGTAGACCAAGTACACCCCTTCATGTGTCCTCCATTCAGGAACGGCTCAAGGAACATAACGAAGAGCCCAAAGCTTTGACGTGGCCCCCAAACTCCCCAGATCCCGATCTAACTGAGCAAATATGGGCGTTGATGGGACCATGGAAGGACTAGAGGCCTCACTTCCCTCCCCTGCAAGACCCAAAGCATCCACTCCCAATATCCCTCTGTCAGAGCTGTTTTGTTGGCGTGGGAGGGACGATACAACATTAGTCAATGTGTTTTACTGTTGTGGCTAATCAGTGTGTTTTATTTCTAACCATAAAGTTGGGTTAAAATTTCAAGCTTAACTGGATTTGGTCCCTAGTAGCCTAATACCGGACGGCAAGTAGTTTTAGGTCTTTATGGCCAAGATATTTGACAAACAGGAATCAAACCACCTGCTTGCCATTGCTATGCATATTCACAAATATACAGATTATCCCATCCAGCCACTGACAGTAGCAGATTCATAAACAAAGCAGAGCACACGCAAAGTCTTCGAAAATGAGTCTGACAACAGGCATGAATATCCGCACACTAATTTATCATCACCTGCTGTGTGCTTTTCTTGTCATTGACCTGACATGAGCAGACAGCTTCCTTGCTTGCACCAGCTTCCCCCGCAGGTAGAGAGTGACTGAACAAAACAGAGGCTGCACACAGTCATCTCCTGTGGCTTTGCCTCTCGTAACCAGAAATGATACCTCGCCAACGGCCACAAGACAGCTGCGAAGTTGTTTCTCATCTTGTCCCTCCCGCAGGTGCGGCCATCCTGGAGTCGGACGCCCGGAGCCACGACAGTCTTGAAAACTGCAGATGCTGAAGTGTAATTATTGCTCTCAGTTGATGGGACTGGTGTGACTGTTGGCAATTAGCCAACGGTCTGTATGTCGACGTGTTTTTGAAAAACTACCCAAAACTCATACTTGAGCATAAAAGCAAGGATATCATGCTGAGTAATTACTTGAACAAGGTGAAAGTCACCCATACGAGTACCACTTGAGAAAAAGTCTTGAAGTATCTGACATTAAAAGTAGTGGTCTGGCAATGAATGTGCTTTAGTATCAAAAGTACAAGTTAAACTCTAATTGACATATGCAACATTCCATGCTCTGCGTTTCCACTGACGTGAACTTTACTGGCACATCAACAGAACCGAAACCCATGTTTCGAGTCCAAATGCTATGTAGGAAGATGCCATTTTTAACGTTTCCAATATGGTCGAGTGGTAATCACGTGATGACAATGGATGGACGAAATCTATTCATTTAGAATCATCCTCATTTAAGACTTCAATATTAAACCTTCCCTTTGAATATTTTGGCTTGTACAACCATATGCATTGTATTTCTGAGAGGACAGTGTTTCTGTGTGTGTTCTTTTAAAATGCCTCTGCAGTCTCGTTCAGAACATAGTGGTGCTTACTTTATTAGACCTAACCAGTTGAAATTATGAATGCCATTGAGCCTGATGTTATACTTTTGTGCCATGTAAAGCTTCTGTATACATGTAGATATTATAGGTATGCATGTGTGTGCATTTTGTGGTGGGTATCGTCACTCGAATTGCAAAATGATTCCGAATGTTTACATTTCATTTATCTGTAATCGTCACTTGATTACCACCTGACTATACTGGAGACATTAAATATGGCGCCCTCCTATATGCATATAAGTCAGAAGAAGAGCATATGGGCAAATAAAGGTCATGTAAAGGAAGCTGCAGTATCCAGATTCATCTCTGAGGTACTTGTTGTATCATTTTTTTGCTCCAGCTCCTGTCCAAAACAATTGCTTCATGTGCATGGAGACTATGCTTTTGCATATTAAACATTTTTCTGATTTTTCCTTTCCCAATAAGAATTCTATTTCTAAAATCTGCAAAGTAACTTTATGAGAGCTCCAAAATCTTTCAATCTAAGCCCTATTTAACAGACTTTTATGATCCAAACAAAATACATCAATTAAAAATTACTTTATTTTTGAATGCTAGAACCTTTTACCTTGAAATGTCTATAAAATAACACAGCACAGGGAAAGTGGACCTGTTAGAAATAATTTGCCTTTTGTCAATACAAACTATGCTCAAAATGTTATTGCAAAATGTTATTGCAAAATCCATCTACATACCCACTATTAATACATACATACACACACACACACACACACACACACACACACAAAAGCTGACATCCCACCACAAGAGACACAGAGACACCAGACATCTCTGAAAACATGCACAAACACGTATTCTCCAACACAAATACATCTACTTTATATGCAAAGTTTGTACTGCAGTGAGACAGAGGGGTTGAGCTAATCAAATGGTAATGATTGTCCCCAGCAAAACTAATTCTAAATTCTCCAGTCTTTCAATAACGCAGCCATCAAATCATAATAGCTGAGGCAGAGTCCTATTGATATTTTCCTCACATAAGGAGCAACATGTTAGACAACAAGTAAGAGATGAGGCTTTGAAGCTGGTCTTTGAGGCAGCACTTCAAAGAGCGGGATAGGAGCTAAATGAAGAAGGTGTTAAGAGGAGGCGTGAGCTCCTCATCGTATCGTCTCAGTTGCACTGAGACGATGATTCAAACATGACTCAAACACATACTGAGTAATTGTTTTTACATACCATACTTATACACAAAACACATAATGCATATACATCAACAGAGTTGTGCTTGTTTTAAAACTTCAGCAAAATCATCGAGGATAAAATAATTATGTATATCAAAACGTTTCCATTCCCATGTCATATCTATTGATCATTGCACACGAAGAGCAACGTGCAGTGGAAACACATTGGTATCTGGAATTGAAAAAAGTTTGAGCTGCCATCTAATTAGAGTCAAGTCAGTGAGTATTGTTTTAAGGTAAAACAAAAATTCTCTTACTGACGACAAACTATGAATGAACAAAGGAACAGAGAAAGAATGGAGAAGACCAGTTTAATTTATTCTGAAACGACTCTGCAGAAGAGCCGTCTGAGCTCTGTCGGAGCATCTGTGATTCCATATTTGTGCTGCTTTGCTTGTTTAATGACACGTACTATAATCCACAGGAAAAGTGTCTGCTCGTAGTACAAATGTGCTGTCGGTTGCTCTTTACAGTAACTTTAGAGTTTGTGGCTAAATGTGAGCACATTTACTGGGTTTGACATGGATTTTTTCCACTTACCATTTACTTTAGGCTCCCGCATCACTGAAGCTAATCATTACGAGTCTCTAATATATTGGTTGTGTTTGCACTCTTGCCCTGCACTGCTCACAGGTAGAAAATTTGACCCATCTTGGACTCGTTTGAAATGATAATTTCTTTTTCCCATCAGATTTATTTAAAAGGTTTGTTCTGTCAATGCTAATGTGATGCTTACACACCAATCTAATCTATATTCAAGATGGATGTGCCACCAGCTCTGGTTTGATGACACTACAGGAAGTGTTGCTTGCATACAGAGAGTCCTGTACACAACTGAGAATTCATTGATTCTATTAGTCGATCCTAAAGCTCAGCTAAGACATATGGACTTACAGTATGGTGAGAAGTATGCAAATATATGAAAAGTTTCCAAATCTTCAGGCTTTACGTTTGTGAAGATTCCCTCCGTTTATGCAGATGATACGTCATCAGGTCGATATGCAGAGTTTAGAGAGTTGAAGCTATTTAGCAAGCGTTACTTTTGGGTCTGGAGGCAGGAGTTGGATCCCAGTCATGTGGGGAGTCATCAGGGTTTCTGAAATCAAAGTGCAAAATGGCGTGAAATCACACAGAGATGGAAACATAAGTGGAAGTGTGGGTGAAAGGTTATCCTCATAGCACCAGGATGTATTTGATATTTATCACTGAGCTTGCTTGCTGGTTGGTGCATTAAATCCTTGATTAATTGAGGTAAATGCAGCCACCAAAATAATCGTACAATAATGCTAACGAATAATACAAATATGTAACATTAACGTGACATCATCCTTATTTTAAGGCATTATTATTTGCTCTCAGTAACAAGTTCACAGATGACTAATACAGTTGCACAATTTGCTGTCTACAAGCCATCAGCATAATATAGGTCTTCGACAAGCCACTGACAGTTGACCTCTAGCCTTCTGAATACTAGCAATCCCATTTAAAACTGGTCTCAAGCAGATGAGGACGGTTAACTTTAAAGGGAAATTTTTACATTTCACCATTGTAAGTTCCTATCTCTTCTTCTCGCCTCCTTCTGTGAAGGTTTTTACTCACATCTCATGTGTATTTATGCTCACATACTTTAATATTTGCAGTTCAAACGCGTGGATTTAATGAAGTATGGACCAAGGTCTTACACATGCATACTCCATTCCAACAATTGACTGACTGTGTAATGTCGAAGTCGGTGCTCTCCCCTGAGCCTCCGTTGCAACTCAAAGTCGCAAGGCTTCTTGCCCCTCACCTGAGTTTCACACCTTTTTGTTTGGCAATGTGAACCTGTTAGGTATGTTGATAGAATCCGTACACAGCTCTGCTATAATCGTCTGCCAAACGAGCGTTGAAATGTAGAGGAAAAAGCAGGTTGGACTGGAATAAATGCAGTGTTGTAGTATCACAGGCATGTCTTTAAGATTTATATATTCAGTTGGCAGCCTGCAACCTTTTGCCTTCAGACCGTGCCGCCGACAACAACCTGCTCTAAAGTCAATAGTACTGATTTTTTCAGCAATTTTAAGTCCACATGTTCCAGCCAAGATTTATTTACAGAATGCGAGCACTCTCTGTTTGTTACATGCACAGGTATGATGGAGAACAGTCCACCTTAGTATCCTTATCATCGTAGACACATGATTTTGAGTAATATACAATCATTTGCATTGCAAACAATTGTGCTGAATATAGACAAATGTGGGTTTTATGAAACTGGTCCCCCCTCCTCTAAAATGACATGCCTGCTAGCTTAGATGGAGCGTCCTCCATCAGGATGAGCGTTGGCAAAAGTTAGCTTGATTAAAAAAAAAATGCTATGACATTTTCATTTACATCTAATCCTCAGCAGAATAAAACACATAACAGGTTTAACCAAACTGTATTTTGTTTAGTCCATTGCCTTTTGTTCCCTGTGTTCGTACATAGCTAGTGCGTTTCTTCACGCATGAGGTGCAGGGGAACAGGCGTTCATTCCCAATTAAAGTAGTAATTACTCACTAAATTTGCAACCAATTTTCAAGGAACATTTTCCGTCAGAAAGGGCAGATGTGGATTTTTAATTTAGAACACATTACAAGACTAATTGTAATGCCAAAATACTGTTTGTGGTTAATGGTGTCAACAGCATTCTTTGATATAATTAGATGAATATATGCTTTAACTTCGAAATATAATCTTTATTTTCTTTTTGTGTAAAATGGTTGTCACAATGTAATTTTTTAAATAATTTTAGTAAAAATAAAAGAGGTATACATTGAAAAGACTTTACAACCAGCCAACATAATCGGTGTTTCCTCTAGAGAAAAGAGAAAATGTTCTGTTTCTCGTCTCCCCAGATAGTAAAGTGAGATATCCGCCTTTGTTTCCATGCAAACTGCATTAATGTCACAGCTAATATCTTGGGACACTTGGGCAGCAAAACAGGACAGAGGAAACTCTCTGGAGGCAACAGCAGTAAACTTTAAGCAGGGCTTTAAACAATTTTGCTGAACCCGCAATGTGTGTCTGATGTTTTGGGTGTGTAGAAGAACTCAGAACAGAAATGATCATCCTGTAACAGTACTTAGATCCTCACAGGTCTTGCAGGTGCTTCTGCAGATTTGAATAATCAAGGAATTTAAGTTGCTGTGCATAAATGCAGTCTCTCCATGGGGAGCCTCGTGTATCATTTCTAGTTCTGCAAGATTGCCTCAGGTGATGTAATTGCTACTTTCTTCATCCCGTCCCATCTGCTCTTAATCAGTGAGCTAAATTTTGTGACCTGATCTCAGGACTGCAATCCGCACGCATCCGTTACACACACGGGGACCCAGCACAGCACTCCTCCTCAGCTCAAGCTTGATACGTGTTTTCTCATACATTGAAATGGACGTGTTGATAGGAGGGAGATGGAAGGGGAAGAGGGTCCGCTGGGCAAACATCACGCAGCCATCCCTCAGCCAGACGAGCGCTGCTGTTTAAACAGCAATGAGCTCTGTGCTGGCAGATGTGGCTTCTAAAGGAAATGGGAGATGACAGCGACTAGTTTACTTCATGTTACCACCAAAACAAACCCATTAATGATTCAGTGAGTAAATACAAACTCTTTGCTTCTTACTCCCTGTTTTCCTTCCTGATTTCCATTATGATCCATGTAAATAGCAAAATGGGGGTAGACAATGGGTGTATTTCTGGCCCAAATTGCATATATGTCCATAGATGTTTTGTTGAAGCACATGTACGCCAATCAGTCACAACATTAAAACCACCTGCCTGATATTGTATTGGTCCCTCTAATGCCACCAAAACACCTCTGACCTGTGACAGAGAACCCATGAGGATCTTACTCAGACTTAGACATTAGCAGTAGATCTTTGGGTCAAATGGGGTGGGAGCATTCTGTTCCGTCCATTGCCTAATTGAATATGTCAATTCTGTGCTATTGACTGGTTTTAATTGTTTTTGTTGAATACTTTGGAAAATTGTTAAGAAAGGTGCTACAAGGTTTTTTGAATCTGCTTTTGTTTTGGTTAATTTTTTGGTTCCAACCCAAAAAGTGTGAACTGACTGAACTTCTTATAAAGACTAGCTACAATGTAGAGCGCTATGTAAATTATAATTTAATTAAAAAACTATGATTTCCATGCGCATAGTTGTGTTCAGGAAAAAATTCCCTTCCCAGTTTTGGAAAGGGAACTTTTTTAGTAAGTAATATGATCTGCAATGCTGTAATGTAATGACATGGTTAACCACCAACTGCAGGAGCAAATGTGGTGTCTACTTCTAATCTGCTTTATATTCACAGCACCTACACTTAGTCGAAGCTGTGGGGAAAGAAGTGTGCAAGCAAAGGCAAAGCAAAACAAAAGAATCAATCTTGTATTCCACCACATGAGCATTGATTGCATGAACACGCATTTGGAAGTCGAGGCTCCTGTGCCATCTGTAGTGCAGCACACTAAGAAAATAATCTATTTGATTTCCCTTTGGACCGCAGGTGATATTGTTTATCTCATCCAGTGAGACTTCTAAAGTAGATAAATGCACTTCTTAGCATGAGATAAATCTGCCTTACCATATGTGCCCTGTTGTGCAGCCTTATGGGAGAGAGGAAGGAGTCCGTGTTTGTTTCCTTGACAAGCTCTGACGCCAAACTTTGCCCAGAAGAATTCCATATATCAGCTTTAGTGGGACTGAGTTTCAGGCAGATACTGTAAGTAGTTGCAAGTTTAGCAGGTTTAGGAAGGAAACGGTGTTGAACAACCATATATATTGACTATCTACACGGTGCAGATGAAGCCGTGTACAGCTAACATAACGGGACAATTCCCCTGCATGTGTGTTCGTGCAAATATATTTGCTTGTGTTTGCGCGATTCAGCAGAGGTCCTGCCCCCTCGTGTTTCTCCTGCATTTTCATTCAAGCTCGCATGACTGTTTTAAGGGCTGCCTCAATTCTTTTATCTTCATCTCCTATAATTTTACCCTCCTTTCCAGATTATCTGTCTTTATTTCCTTCTTTGTTCCTTTCACCGAAGGCTGTCAATGCGCACCTCCTGAAAAATATTTCCTACTCCTCCCTGAGCGTTTGCATCTTGCCCATGGGTAAGATGTATTGGGAAAATTATCCACTCGGACTCGACTCGTCCTCACCTCTAAGCCCTGTGGACTTCAACATATTGTATAAACAATGAAGAGCCTCCCTGGTCATGGGTGGCCGCAGATGCTCATGACAGTTCTAGCCTATACACTGTAGCTGAACATGAGCCTATACATAATTCATCGAGTCAACTCATATGGCCTTGAGCGATGCTGCTGAGAAAGTTAAGTGTAGAGAGCAGCCATCCAGGAAAAGGTCTGTGTACAGTTGCCAGCTCAACAGTTTGCTCGTCAAAAGATTTGATCTCAGAGCTAATTTAACTTGATGTGAGTCGAGCAGAAGTGCATCGTGGTGCGTGCCCAAAAGAATCGGGATTGCTCAGAGTTTGAGTTTGATGTTCCTAAAATGGGAAGAGCTTTTTTAAAGAGTTGCCGCTTTAAGGGATTTTCTGTCCTCAGGTGTGCATCTCTGCTAGCGGAGGGAGACTTGGCTGTAAATCCCATCTAAGGTAGACTTCTGTTGGTTTTGTGTGTGTGTGCGTTATCACACTGCCAACCCACAGTCCAACACATGTGTTGTATCACCAATATAAAACATGAAAACATGGGAATGGAAATGAGGGGTGGAGTGGTGAGCTCCATGTGTTCTGAGCATTTCCCAATTCAGAGGGGTGAGAAGAGGAACAAATTACTGAAATGTGCTGCGGCCACAAAGTGCTCTTAGAGTAATTAAGTCGACAGTAGTTTGGCTCCAGCGGCTCCATTTTGACTGTGTAATGTGTTTCGATTATGACAGTGCGTGGCGGCAAACTGGCTGGTCGTCACGCTCTCTCTCTCTCTCCCAGCTAATCCTGTTATTGCTGACCACTCTGACAAGGCGAGAGTCCAGCCCCGCTGCCTGCCACTTTTATGCAGAAGGAGGGATGGACAGTGAGAAAAAAGAGAGACCATATAGTCTGTTTCCCTTTGAGTTTTTCACTTGTTTGCCTGTGCCTATGTGCACGCAAGCTTATGCACTTTGCGGTGTTGACTGTCATTTTGTTATGCCTGTGTGGTTGTGTGCCAGCCCAGACGTGGCTGCATTTCTGCTGTAAATGTTTATTCTGTCTGTGGTGAATACACTCCAGCCCCTTGTTGCTTGCAGAGCGGGTTGTCGGCATCATCTCAGGCTCTGAGCCCATCCACTTTGCTTCAGCCACAATGGCTAATCCTGACACAGGCAGCAGTGGTGAGCAATCAGCAATCACAGCCCAGAACATAATGGAAGCCTGCCTGCCCGCCTGTCCGGCTGTACAGATGACTGGCAGGCTGGCCGCTCATCTGGATGTCTGCCTTTTGTGCCTCCATGGCTGTTTCGATGGCGGGGTAGACAGTGTGTCGGGCTCTTGGTTACGTAAGGCCTGTCTGTACATTAGTAAAATAACACAAAACATTGTAGCGAGCTGCAGATTACAGAAATGAATTAAGGAAAACAAGATGAGGAAGCTTGGATTTTTTTTTTCAAAATGATTAGAGTTTCATCTCATGAACACTTGTTAAACACAGATGGATCTTTAGTGTTCCTGTTGTAATATTTTTTGTTTGCTTGCCTGACAGTGCCGGCGGACAATAAGTGGTCAGTTTGGCATTGCTGTCGTTTTGCATCTCTTGGCAATAACGTGCTCTGTAGCATAATGAGAAAACTCTCTTTAGTGCACATCTGTAAAGCCATACAGCTGGTGAACAATCCCAAATGTGGATCCAAATCAGCTTCGAGAAGGGCTGAGATATTGTGGTGACTAACCTTGTCTAAAATGTTCAAGTCAAGGTGCTGTTGTTTATGATTTATGATCAGATATTACAGATGACAGACAAAACCAATTCTAGACCTTCAACCTCCTCCTTCAATCTCACCTTCAGAGCACCCCTGCACCTAGAAAATGAGCAGTCTCCAGTCTCAGCCACTGTGGCTATAGACCCCTGTAAGGATCAATACGCTTTAACTTACTGGTGGAAAACCATCGGAGAAACATAATTTTAAAGATGTGCAAAAGTGATAAAGTAAACCAAATTTGACTTCCTCTCTTAAAATCACCAAATATTTCTATATCATCATTAATCTTCGTAAACTTTGGTATTTACTAGAATATAAGACGTTTTTGATAGTGCACAGTGTTTTTGCCCATATTTATTTCCCTCTATCCCTCTAAGGTTTTAACCCTGTCTTCACTGTTGCCTGCAGAAGTTCCCAGTCAAAACATTGGAGGCTGAGGAGCTGGTTTAAAGCATAACCTGAACTTTTGTCTTGTTGGCTCTCATCTCCCCTCTTTCACCTCATTGTTTGCCCTACTTCTGTGCTTTGTGTAGTTTATTACCCCAGGCATCAAAGATGTTGACATTTTGACATGTCGCAGTGCAAAAAAAATGCTGTAATTAATAAGATTAATGATGACTGAATTCCAATTACCTGCCTCGGTCGGTTTCAGGTATTGTGCGTACTGGCACTGTCACACTGTAGAATGGAGTGAAGTAAGCTCTGTTACCAGGGCATATTCTTCATAGGCAGTGAACAGGTTTTGAAATCAAATACAGTCTGTACATGTAACGAAGCTCCCATAACCCCCTTTATTTCAAATAGAGGCTTGCCAGTTATTTTGCTTCTAACTTGTTTTTTTTTTTTAGTCTATAACACTGCAAAAAAAGAAACATTTTACCAGAAGGTTGAGCGGTAGATGTGGTTTTCCTGGAGTAACTTTCAAATATTGGATCACAGCAAATAGTCTTTAATGGGAGGAAATACGTCTGTCCCTGGGGCTTGTTGCACAGAGCAGCGCCACTGCTTCAAACCTCTCCTTCTTTCTCAATCACTCTAATTTTCCCTCTTCCGCCTCCCTCCATCATGCTGCTGTTTGATGCTTACGCTCCTGCTGCAGTTTTGCTAGCATGCACTGTTGTGCGCACCAATGCTTTCCCATAATGAGGCCAAAGGTGGTCAGGAGAAGGGAGAAGAGCGTGGTGGGCATAACTGGATGGATGTGAGATTATGGAAGAAGTGGGTAAAAGGCGAGAGAGGTTGATCAGGAGTCAGAAAAAGAACAATTGTAGCATGTGATGGCGGAAATAAGAGATTTTTTTGCATGTCCGAGATCTGTCGCAACAGCTTGAGGACCAGCAGAGACTGTAGTCACTGTGTCAGCGCAGACCTAGCGTTCAAAGGTCAGAGAATCCTATTTACTTTTTTTCCATTCACAATATGACATGTGGGGCAAGGTTTGCACTGCTTCACCTGTGACATCCACGTGCTGAGGGAATGTAAGTGGTTTCAAACCTACGGCCACAAAACAACACAGCGCAGGGACATTAGCCTTCTCATACCAGAGCCACAAACAAAGGTAAAGCCCTTTCATGCCAAATATCCCTATTCCCGTCTTCCGTCCCTCAGAGGTGTGCGAAAAAGGTACTTTGCATAATCCAGTCGTATCCGTATGCAGCGGGCTTCTGGGAGATAGAGGGGGAGTAAACATGATTCCCTCCTGGATGCTGTTTTACCTGCTGGAGGTGGAGTGCAAAACCAAGGCCATATTCACATAGCTAAAGGCTTTCCATACAAGGGAGTGTGTTCAGTTGCGATGAATCCAATGTATCCATGAAAACATTAGACTGTTTGAGCAAACAAATCAGAGCAAATTCGGTACATTTTTTCAGACTTCAAAGTCATCCTGGCGTGGAAGACGGCCTTGTTGTGTGTGTAACAGCTCTCAAGAGTTAAAAAAAAAATGATTTTTTTTTTTTTTGGGGGGTTAAATCGTCCATTCATTTTGAAAAGTTGTTCTGTGATCATCTTTGAATTACAACAGTTTTCTTTTCTCTACAGTTTTTCATTTATTTACACCAAAGCAAGCTTTTTTTCCTTTCCAGCCGAGCAGTTCTCATATATACCGACCAACATCAGCAGCACCCAGAGGGCTTCAACATGCAATATTGAAGATTTCCATTAGCGCTGAATAGTTTAGGGGGAACCAAGAAGAGTGTTTGTGCATCAAAACAGACATGAACCGTCATCATGACAGAGAGGCAAAACAACGAGCCGGCACCGGAGGGAGAGACCGCGGGGGAAAAAATAGCATAAAAATGGAATAAAAAGGAATTCAATACAACTGGACATGAGAATATAAGCATGCGTTGGTGTTGCGTCACTTTTCCTGCCAGGCATAAAGTGAGATGAGTTGCCCTGAGAGAGTCAGCGAGGGGTAGTGAAGCACAGCAGGAAACTTGACTCATCCTCTGTTTGACTGGCACACAGAGATTGAAACAAAGACATGCGGAGTAGTTTATGGAAAAAAAACATGTTAGCTAACGGATTACTGTACATACTAAGATATTATTCGGACTGCTCTCTACTGTACGTCAGTTGGGACAAGATCGGTTAACTGAGGAAAATCTGTCTCTTTAGCAGAATAAATGTTGCTTTATTAGCTGCTAGCTGCCAGTTGGGGCCGGAGAGGTGACACGTAGTGTGTCTTTACAAGCTTTATTGTTAGTACAGCTGCCTGACCATTGTTGGAGTCAACTAAAGCAGCAAAACTAGAGCTCAAAAAAACCCCAAGACATATCATTTATGCTGAAAGATTCTAAAATGCCACTCCGATGTGAAGAAGTAGATGTGAAAGAAAAAATTTAATTTTTTGAGTATTAACTAGATAAACCAGATCAAATTAGGGTAGCTCACCTCACCTTTACCTGTAAGTATCTCATAAACAAACCTGTTCCCACCTGGACCCAATAATTGAAGTGCCACAACCCGACCTGGGGACCGTGATTAAACGGACAGGCTTTGAGAGTTGTGCTCTTGAAAAGCGTCTCCCAGTTGCCACAGCAGCTGCTGTGCCTCTGCAGCTTCTGTAGCTTCTTACACGTGTCCTTAGGGACAAAGTGACATGCCAATCATGGGGCTATCAAATGCTAACATTGTACAGCACTGTTTACAAGCAGCAAAGCCTCAAACGACGATATTCTGACTGTCAGTTATCACACAAAACCACACGTCCAACTTTGGCCTACAGTGGTCTATTAAGCACAATGTGGTATCTCCAGCGGCCGCTTTAGCTTTCTTAACCCCCATTTTCACACAGCAACGAGGTAGCTGCGACTTTAATGACGTTTAGGCCGGATGCATTGTTGTCTTTCACAACAATATTGCAGCTGACTCAGTTTGATAAAATGAACGATTCAAATGGTGAAACAATGCACGTTATCATCATTTTGGCCTTCTCCTGAAAAACGAACAAACATATTTTGTTCTTGCCCACTGCCCGCCTTCATCTTGTTCATCCTCCCTCATGCCCGTACCAGTGAATTTATAAAAGTATCACTTTTTTACCGTTATAAAGCATTTTTGCGGGTTATCCGTCGGGTATTTGTGGGTTCCCGAACTGTTGAAGGGCACTAGGGCAGCTCACTCCATGACATGGAGCTGAAACATTCATTTTATTCCGTCTTTTTTACAGTTAAAGTGCATGAATGTTTCACTTTAGATATGTACTCCATGTTACCAGAAAATTGCAGAAAGGCTTTGAGGTTTGTTAGTGGCCCTAACGCCAAACAAAAGGCTTAACGCCTGAAATCTGGACTGATTCTCAAAAAAAGTATGTTGTGAGGTTCCAGGCATACAAAGTTTGGGAAACACGGTATTGCTTAGGTCGAATTCTATCAAACTCAAAATCTACCAACTCTTCTTTAACAGCATTTCAAGAATGAAAGTTATGTAGAAAGTTTCAACAAAAACTTCAAAGGTCTAAATATACATGACAGTGATGCGAACTGAAATTTGAGATGGCTTATTACATCTACACTAATTGATTCCTGCATTTCTTACCTCTGACGGGTCAATTTTAGTTTTTGCGCAATAAAGTTTAAAAAAAAAAATATGATCAAACGAAGCCTCCAACTGCTTAGATTCTAATATGTTTTGGAACTTTCACACTTAATCCCAACATTTCAGTGGCAGAGAGGGCTAAAAGATGCTACTTGCAGAGTTTAGTCCATCAAAGGCTTTGGGATGCTGTTATCTAACAAAATCAGCAATTAACTGCAAAGAAGCAGAGACAATTCAGTGAAAAAGGAACCCAATTAACTTTCACCATGTGATTGTTTTCTCTGGCAAAACACTCCACAGATAGTAAAACAGACACACACACAGATGGTGTGCGTATGTGGTGTGCTTGTGTGTGAGTGTGTTCTGTGATTTTCTGTTTTCTTAGACACAGCCACCACTGTCCTCTGCACAGCTGTGAAAGCAGCAACTTAAAAGCCTCCAGGTACACTGACGCCCTGTTCATTCTGTGGCTTAATGCACTTTTTTGCACACACACCAGTGGGTCGACACATAGACACATAAAGTACATTTTCTACATTTAGGCGAATAGGTTCGGGCAGCGCAACACCCTGAGAGAGGTCTTCCATCAGTGTCTCCTATCAAATGGAGTTTCGCATTAGCACCTGCGACACGCACCAGGGTTTATCCATGCATAATCACATCTGATTATGAAACTCTGCAATTACTCCGATGATGACATTGAGGGAAAAAAAAAAAAAGTCCTTAGGTCACACTTTATTGATCTCACCAGTCGACTCACTGAGTTTGCTTTGATTGCGTTCACACACACTTCCCAGCAGTCACACCTTTAAGCGCGGCCCTTGGGGAGGAGACCTATCTGAGCAGGCGACAGCTATCAATCCAGGCCCAGGGTCGACAGGGGGATAGAAGAAAATCCCCTTCATCTTCTCTTTGACTTTCTCTTTCTCTGTGCGCGATCCCCCTACCTCACTGTGCCTGAATTCGGTGTCTGCAGAATTTTCAAAGCACGATTCTTCAAGCCCCTTATACAATAGACGCAGACGCAGCGTCATATCTTTGTCGTCCTCTTCTTTACCTCCAATCTCCTATCGCTGCTCTTGCACTACACTCCTTGGTGACGCAGTAAATCAGCAGCAGAAGACGGACTTGCAGAGCGGAGGAACAACTTTTTGGTGGTAAACTCTCTCAAAGAACCTGCAAGACCATTCTCCAGTGACGCTAATACTCCGCCCATGAGAACTTGTTGAATGCTTGAGTGCACATGGGCAATCACATAAATCCACTTTGAGCCGGCTCTCAGTCAGAGTCTATTTATGGTCGTCATGACTGAAGAATAATTCTTACACTTAAAGGCGACATTTCAAACGTTGTACTCTGTTACTTCAATAAATGTATGCAGCAGTCCTTGCTCATACTGACAAGCCTAAAATTAGAGAGCTAAATTGGATATGATGTAAAAATGACTGTGAATGATTTTGGTCAGACTTCAAATGAAAACAAATCCAGGCTCCATTTGAATCCAAACTAATGGCTTTGTTTATTGTTTTTGCCACATATAGAATTACATTTAGCTATGGTAGGAGAAGCACACCTCCCTATTTGCACACTCAACATGATTTCCGTCGGCCTTCATCTATCCCTCATGCCTTACCACCATGACTTCAGTGTCATCTTTCTTACCCTGTCCTGTCCTGTCCTGTCCCCGGAGGGAACATACTCGTCTCTGTCCCCCCATTCACCTTATCATTATCCATCTGGGAGGCAGGATAAGCACTACATGGGACATTAGGCCCATTACCCAATCACGTCAGACTACCAGCTCGGGCCCACCATCTCTCCCTCATGCTCCTGCGCGGCGTTGCAAATTACTGAAAAGGACACTTTGCCTAACAAAAGCTGCACTTGAGCATTGAGGTGTATTAAAAATATCTCTCCACTTCTTTTCTTCCATGAAATGTAAATCTTTCTTTTGCCAATTTTGACTACATTTACCATACTTCTTCAAATAGTGACCTGCGCCTTTATTTAGTACCACTGCAAAAGATACCAGGCCTTTATATGAGGGAGGCCTGTATTAGAGATAAGCCTGTTTTTTTTCTCCCTTGGAATCATAAGTTTGGCTGTTTTGCCCTCCTAATTTATTCATTATGCGGTTAAAACAAATGTAATACTTCCTTTCTCTTTCACATTAGAAGCCCATAGCATTTTAGTTGCATATCATTTGTTTTTTTCAGGGCTTTGACCGTGAAACATTTGCATGCATATTGTATGTGACAACGACAGGACGGGTTCAAGCAGTGACAGAGCAAATGGGATCAGAAGAAATGGATAAAATATCACAGTTGAGTTAGGTTGAACAATACGCATACATTTATTTGCTGCAGACCCACACATAGCTGAGGTACCAGTCCTCTGGTCCATTAATATTCCATTTACAGCACCGTTTACAATGGTCAGATTGAGCAGCAAGCAAAATCCCAACTCGACTATATTGCATATTACAAAATATTAACAACACTGTGGCTTACCTTGATAAATAATGATGAGGATGATGATGAGTCAGTTTTCAGACACACTCCCCAAACAAAAAAACCAAATCATCCATTGCAATTATATCCTTTGCTGGATGACATTAATGCTTACAGCTTTTCCAGTGAAGCCAGTAGATTTGGGTTTTTCGTGAACATGTGTGGGATATGGGAGTGAGACGCTGGTGCACTCTCTGTATCCACCCTTTTACAGACACAAACAACTTGTATCTATCACTTACTGAAAAGCACATCTCTGACCCACCCTTGATTGATTAATTTTTTTAAATGAGAAGCTTAAATGTAAATTTACTCTGAAAGCCTTGTCAGTCGCTCCAATAAAACTTTGTTCCTCCCACCTGTGGTTTTTGCCCCGCTCATTACCCAAGAGTGACTCACTGTTCTGTTTGATCCAACAACGGATTCCTCTTGGGTCAATGACAAAGCACCTCTTTCTTTCTCGAGTTCCCTCTGCAGACCAGTACCAATGCAAAGACATGGATCAAGTCAACAACATCATCTAGATCGTCAAGATACATCATCTGTGTATTTTCGTGCTCAACGGTGTTGCAGTCCATCGAACCTATGTTAACATGTTACACTGGAGAATTGAAACAACTTGACACGCTGATGTTTTAAATGAATTTTCCCTGATATGTTATTCTGTGTGAACTCCTCTGACAAAAGCATAAATATAAAGGATGCTTAAGTGATCATATGAGATCCATCGTATGAGGGCTGTTTCCTTCAGAAGTAAGACAGTTGCATACCAAACAGCAACACACTTTCTTTTTCTAATCACTAACAAGTGGTTAGTAGAATACATTTGCACAGGGAGGACAAGCCTAACATACATTTAGGGAAACAATGTGCACACTGCAGTCTTTACATTGACTCATTAAGTAAGCTTCTCCCCGTTTCTTATCTGCTGTAACCTTCGTAAGGTTAATCACAGATGATTTAAAGTGAATTGCCAAACAATTGTTTCTTGTTTGATGTAACTAAGGTTTCAGTCAGAAACAGAAAATAAACGTGAACATCTGTAATTAAATGAGAACCAATAGTGTCTTTGCAGTTAATAACCTGACATTTAACTGCTACTCTAAACGCCGATGAAGCTGAAGAGTTATAGGTGTTAAAATGATAATCAGGTTTTTAATGAGAGGTGAACATTTTTTTCTAGCGCTTCCTCTGTGTCGAAACAAAACTCCCGTTGAGTTTGGTGCATCTTTGAACATTAACATTTCATTTTTATTATGAGGTCTCGTAAAGGTGCGATCTCATTAGCACCAGGAAGCATCACTCATTTATTAGTAGCAGCGCCGCTAGAACAAGCACTGACAGTGTGTGACAGCGGGATGATGATGATGATGATGTTGATAACGTGGTGATGGGAAAGATTTTAGGATAAAATCACCCTGCATCTCCTGACTCACATGGAAATTAAGCAACAAATTACATTCATTCATGTATTTTAATCATCTGGAAACCAGGTATGTATCTGCGAAATATCTCTATTCAATGGAATAGAGATATTTCGATCCTGATCAATGTGCAGGGCTTAAAAATATCCGTTACAAAAACAATATCTTTTAAATGGTTCACAGAAACGTCTGGAGTATTTTCAAACATTCCAGTGATGTTTGGAGAAGAATTTAAACACAAAATGTCTCTGCTTTGCTGCAGGTCGCGCCGTTAACAGAGCAGACCAGCAGAATTGGGATCCGTACTCTGTTGGTGCGCCCTGCTTACAAAGGCTTACAGCATTACCACCATCTCAGCAGTGCAAAGTGGGACAGAATATTTATTTAGGGATCATCGGTTTACAAGTCCACAATGTATTAAATATCCAACACTGGGGAGAGGGGTGGATGTTTGAGGCGCGGGGATTGTAACAGTTGGAATAACTTTGCAACATTTCCATGAGATAATGCATTTAGGGAGGATGAGCAGAACTTATGTAGACTTCCCCTGCCGTGTGCTTTTCTGGTCAGGGACACGGAATAAGATCTGATTTTGTATCAACTAGTACTTTTATTCTGTTTGCTGCTTTTCATTTCTGCTGTACTTGTATAGTTCTTGTCTCACACATTTGGGCATCTTTAATCAAGCTGGAGACGCAAATGATGGCCTCAACCTCTAATTACAAGAGTAAATGACATCAGAGAGGATGTCTGTGGAGTTTA
>KV751328.1:733871-745930 GCA_001698575.1 Mola mola | reverse complement strand
CAGTGGCGCCATAAGCTCTTTTAGCAGGAGATAACGCAATGAGTAGATTAGTTGGGGGTTCGACGCCGGTTACGCCTTCTGTTCTGTCTGTGTGCGTGATGGTCACTCCAAGATGTGGATCAAAACCAATAACACACACACAAACACAAAATCATGGCAAATATTGAGCATTATACTGTATTCATAAAGACACATTCAGACATTAAGATAATCAGTTAATTATTAATTATATCAGCATTGGCTGCAACAGGCAAACACACGCTTCTGACAGCTTTTATGAACTCTCACAATGCAGGAATTAATTGTTTTTTTCAGTGCAGCATGTTTCCACCAACTCAAATTTATAGATAAGAAAAATTGTAGTTGGGCAGAAAAGTCCTCTTTCACTCTCACTGCCTCCCACTGACTATCATTCTGTTGATTTACCTTAGCCAAGGTCCCACTGTAATCAGTGCTGTGTGCTTTTATTTCTTTGTCAGACTGTCCTACATGTCCAGAATAAAGTAGGAGATTAATTCCGTCCTGCAGAAATTGATTTGTTGGGCACCGTTCGAAGTATTTGAACATAGATCAAAGTAATCTGACGAATTCTGATTTTATCTTTTCGTCTGACTTGTGCCATCCCCGAAAGCATATCCTCCTACCTTATCATCTATTCTACTCTAAAAGGAAAAAGGAAAAAGGAAGACCTACAACTAGTGATTGAGAGCCTAAACTCATTAGGAAACTGTATGGAAAAAGTGAGGAATCATCATTTTCTCTAATCATATTTTTGAAACTGTCTCTTGTGAACATTTTTCCTTTAGTGAAGTTAAAATGGAACACTATAATCAATCAAACATCAATGTGTGGGGTTGTTTTTCTTTTTAATAAGGTTAATGGTTTTTGTATCCAATATGTATCCAAGCTCTACTCTGACGCTGCCCTGTGGTACCTGGTACTGGGACATTTGAATTGGAATCTTTTGGTCCTCTGAGGTGGGATTTGGTGCCTCTGCACTGTCCACAGTTTCGTCACATTAATGATGGATTGGATCTGCATCTGAGGAGTTTGGAAACCAGGTCAATGTCATGTTCCGCTAATTGTTCCTTGATGGCGACTGTGGTCTGGTGGGGCACATTATCCAGCTGGTTGGTGTTGACAAACGGATTTTCACTTATCACTTATCCAGTTGTAAATCTCAAAAAAAAAAACGTTCCAATCTCAATGAATTTTATGTTCCTCTCAATAGCTATGTTTACATAGACACAAATTTTCAGAATAAAGGGCTGAGCGGAATAAAAATGCTTCGTGTGAACACGTCAATTGGAAGATTCTGATCCGATTCGGCTCTTTCGGAAAGAAATTATGTATATCGATCGGGAGGGGTGGTTTATACTGATCCTTATTCCGAACTGCATCCATGTAAACACTTATTGCGATCGCGACTTCCTGTTTGGGTAAAATTACCCTCACTGCGCATGTGTGCCGCTCATGTCCTCCCGCTCTCTCCTCCTGTAACACAGGAGCATTATGCATCGCTGAGCCCGTAAGCTTGATTACTGAGAACAGTAGAAACAAAAGCAGAGCTTTCAGAACCTGGTGCAGGTCTATTCTTTATGAGTGCCGAGTTTAAATTGCAGAGAAAAGCATTAAAGTGCTAAGTGGAGCCACATAAGCGTTTGTTATAGAGTACAACTTCTTCTGTGGTTATTTTCGGGAAATTAGACAAATCTGCGCATGTCAAAAATGCCGCTATGCTGCTATATGAAAGCTTGGTGCTTGTATACGCACGTCACGATCGGGTTATTTCATTTAGCATCCATTTAAACAGTGGATTCGGAATTTCAAATCCCTAAGAATTTTTGCGCATGTAAACAAAGCTATTGTTGATCTAATGCCGATCAATGACTAAATACAGCTAATCCATCGGCCTCAGCAGTACTGTGTTAAGTGCTTAATTGCGAATGTTAGCGTGCTAACTCATTAATCAAAGAAACTGAAAATGTTGAACAGCATACTTGCCAGATATTGACATGTTAGCGTTTCAATCGTGAGCGTGGTGCTGTGCGGCTGTTGGTATTCAGGTCAAAGCACCGCTGTGCATAACAACAGGCTGTTCTTACAGAGGTCTTCATATAAAGCTTGTTATCAGATGAAAAAGCGTCTTCCAGCTCTTTGTGAATTATCCACCCACTGATTCTAAAACGCGACTCTGATCATTAACTGCACCATCAAAAAATGATTTAACTCCTACAATTTTAACTGCTGCACCATTTATGTCTCATTTTCTCACCTTCACTCAGCGTTTACTGATTTTCATTTGTACGTATTGTCCCGACACTGATAGAAGGAACTTGGGGTGCCAGAACTACTACTTCTCTATATTTTTGTGACTATGATTGACAGAGAACTTTTAGAAAGAGCTACGGCGAACTTTTTCTCCCCCAGTCATGCATTACTGGTCTTTACGCAATTTCAGTGTCACTTGGGCGACAGGCCAAAGTATTCAGCCCTTCCATTCCCAGTTGTTTTCTTTCAATTTTCTGTCCAAAATGAGAAATCATCAGGAATCATTCTGAGGACAACAATCACTCTGCAACCTTTCAGTCTCTTCATTTTAACATGCGTCCAGCATGTCCGTTGTTGTGCTTTCTAAATGATGCCCTCTGTGATTCACCATGTGGTTCATCATGTGGGCCAAGGTGTTGATGTAAACAGTGACATATGAAAGCGCGAGGAGAGGAGAGGAGAGGAGAGCATGTGAGAGGCTTTCCCATCCAACTTTAGCTGTTCGTGTCCATTTCCTGGCTCTTTTTGCTGATTCCTCACTCCCACAGCTTGGAGGCAAGAGTCAAAGAGTGAGAGGAAGAGAGGAAGAGAAGCCAGGCAGGGAAGACTCTGTTACGTTATGTCTGCTGCTGTTGCATGTTGCATGCACGTTTGGTTAACGCTCCGAGCCACCGCTCCTCAGTCCAGCACCGAGAGGTGTGTGTGTGTGTGACAAACAGAGCGAGGTGGTGCTGGGAAGGTTGGTCTGCATTGTTGTCCGTGAGTGAGCGAGAGGATTGTTATTGATTGTACAGCAGTCGCTTTTAATTATGTCTCTATCCAATCAATGCAAAAGGCGGCAGGAGCCAAAGTGACATTTCTCCACTCTGATTACTCGTGTCTCCTTTGTGGCTCAGCTGTCCTTTGCCTTCACACATTTGCAGTCATTTTGTAGTGCATGTTTCATGCAACAATGCCAACTATGGGAACCCTATTCTGAGCGAAAACCCATCAAGATTAACAGCATCTCTTGCTGATTCATTCAAAGTCAAAGAATAATATGTGTGAAACTTTCTGCTTATCACAAAAATGGTCTTTTTTCCCCATTTTTTTCTTTCACATGCTCTCCATCTGTCTATTCCTTCTCATCCGTCCCAGGTGCTCTCTCTTTTTTGTCTGTTCTCTGAATGACAGAAGTGGAGACTTAGTTTAAAAGACATAATTATTTCCTTTAATTCTTCTTCTAGTGACAACATTCCTCTCTTCAGACGCCGTGAAGTTGGCTGCAGGTTGATAATTTGAATGCCTTTTAAATAGACTTGAATGGATGTCTAACTTTCGGGGGGCCAGATAATACTTTCCTGCTTGTCCGAGGGGAACCGCAGAAGTTCCCTGGTCAGATGAGATACTGTACAACCACCTCACCAAACGACCTCACCTGGCTCCTTTCAAACTATGAGCTTTCGTCAGATGTCCAAGCTTCTCACTCAGTCTCTACAGAAGAAATTTATCTCAGTTCCACGTCTGTGATCTCATTCTTTCTGTCATTAACCCGAATATGGGCATTGTAGCAGAGCATTGTGGTGCTCTGCGTACACCTATTAATCTTAATATGCCTGTTAACTGGGTGGTTTGATAAATCTTAAAGTTAAATTGATCCTTTAAACCATTCAATCGACTACAATCAATAAGGAGTCAGTAGTTGTCTTTGTGTTAGGCCACAAAGCTCCTTGAGCCACTTCTAATCTTTTGAAAATCTCCATTTTGTCTTTGCTATAATTTGATAATTTTGTCATTGACCTTCCATACTTGATCATGTTGCTCTAATCAAAATCAGGAAAAAAAGGGTAAACTGTAAAATTCAAGGCCTCTGTTGAAACTTGGAGATACTTTTATGTTCTTCCTGTGCTGCATTAGGAAAAAAAAAAAAAAGCCAGTTTGCTGATTGGGATCACCAAAGGACATAATGGTTTACTGACCCTCATCTGTTTCCATGGAGACAACAAAGACATTTCTGCCATTACCGAGATTAGAGTCATCTCCTTTTGTTCTGTTTTGGAAGAGCTCATGCAGACTATCTGGAGGACCGCTGCTGCTACTTCAGCTGCAATCTACCTCTCATATCTACCTACAAAACTACTGTTAAACTTTTAGAGCTGCATGATGTGCCCTTACTCTGCAGTGCGTTAATAAAAGCCAGAAAAGTCAGCAGCAAAATGAGGAAAATAAAACATTTAATTTAGATTTAATTCAATACTTAATACAAAGGAGAAAACACAAAATAAATAAACCAACATTAAAGCAAAATAACCGCCGGTGCAGTTTCTGTAAATAGTGTCAACGACAAATGTTACTCAAAAAGTCTGCATCTCATTCGTTTATCCGTGTTCATATCCTTTGTAAATAATGTATTATGTATAGACAGCCGTGGATTTGGTAGGTAACCATGTAGCTTCAGTGGTTATTGCTTTTTCGAATCACAGTCACATCAAATAGGAACAAACCGTTTAAGTTAAAGCCTCCTCGATCCAAACTTAAAAACCAAACACATACCCAACCCATCGTTATAGGGTCTCCGAGTGCTCATAAGCGTATTATTTTTACACTTCAAACACTAATTTAATGTTCACCATGTGTTTGATGACCCTGATGAAGTAAGCACATGGAAAAATTGGCTAACTTCTGATGGAGGTGCTGGAGTTCTGACCTCTTTAGCCTTTCTCCATATAAAGGCTCGTCACATCCCTCTCATCTCCCCTCCCTGCTCTGTGCTTTACTGACTACAGCTGGCCTCTCGTCTCACCTGCTGCTAATCAACTCATCGATATAAGATCTCTGGGCCTCCATGCAGTCATCGACAGATTGTCAAGTCAGCACGAGAGCTGGACAGCTCACTGCCAGCTATTCTTTATATCCAAATTCCTTCGCTTCTAGTGACATTATTGTCCTTCTGCCTCAGAGCCTGTGTCGCCTGCCCATGACGCCTTAACTCCTGCTTTTCAAACTCCAAAATAATCAGTCACTTCCCCGTCTCTGGTAACTCTCCTGTGGAGCTGTTTGTCTGCCTGCCAGCCTGTTCTCCAGTCGGACAACATGCTTTGACCACACACATCTTCTGCCGGGGCTTTACTTTCCACCTTAGACCTTTAAAATCAGTAACTTTATAATAAACTCACAAAAACAGATTCTTGTCCCCATGGCTGCTTTTGGGTCACAAGGTAGGATTAAACTATACACTTAATTCAAAATGCAATACAATTCACGATTCTAGGCTCATAATACGATTTTATCACTTTTTTGTTGCAGTTGTTTTTACAAAATGAGACTGAAGACAAATTACGACTTAAGTTTCCTTATAATAATATCTCAGGCAAACACTGCTAATTTATTGCTCATCATTTTATTATTGCTCAACTTTCCTCCCAGTTTTATGTCTGAGGTAGACTATAAACTCATTTCCTCTTCTTTGTAAAAGTCAAACATAAAACTAACTTTATCCCACAAAAATATCTTTGGCTTTTCACAGTCTCCCCTGCTGTATTTGGACCGTCACCCAGCCTCTCTGGTTCCACACTTCTTCGGGGGCTGCAGTGAAACAGCCTGCCAGCTAATGGGGGCTGGCAAGCTACGGAAGCTAATGATTTGCTTTCAGTGGTGCTCCTCCATAACAACAAATAAACTCCATTTATTACATGTAGCATTATCGCTTACATGTACCCTAAGGGAAGTAGAGGAATACCTAAATATTTGATACACTGGGCAAGAGAGAGCAGGAGACTCGGCTAAAGTGGCTACGACAACCAAACACAGTATATATAAGCAACTGTGGGCTTTGCAAAAAGTCACTCACTTCAGAACAAGTTTTTTTTTAATCAAGCAGAGGGTTTGCTGTGTAAGTAATAGAAATCAAACGAGATATAAGTCTCGTCAAAGAGCTGAAGGACATGTTGGTGTGGCGAGATAGATAGCAAAAGTACATATTGTTTAAAGTGAAAATCGATTCGTTTCACATCCCAACTATGGGGATATGAATGTATGTATAATATATGAATCACCGCACATAATAGGGATATTAATGTCATATTGTTTTATAAATAAAAAAACAAATAACAAGGGTGGTCAATCTGCTTTAGCATGCAATTTGGATGAGGATTTAGTGGTGCTCTTGTATAATAACTACAGCCAAAGCGTGCACAACCGGGTGATGGCTTTGTCTTTATCAACAGCAAATGAGAAGCACTGGCAATATGTCATCATTGTGCTCTATTATGCGACCGTCGCAGCCTAAATATTTGTTTTATGACACAGAACAACATATCAAACCCCTGTTAAAGTTAACGGTGAATATGGAAATGTGAAAATATGGGTAAAAAGTGTATGTAAATAGAAATATGAATAGAAGAAACGTAGCTGGTCATAATGTGCCCTCTCCAGAATAAAGCTACTCCTATTGACCTTCTCCTCACTCCCACTCCTCTCTTCTTCCCAGGCTTTGTAGACCAAACTCTCTCAATCCCCCAGGGGACCCGAGCGAGACTGTGTGCTACGTGTGATGATCCGCGAGTCTTAGAGAGGTCCTGACAGCCAATCCTCTGTCTTCTTGCGGCGTCCTGCTAGGCTTCACAATTCAGCAAGGTGCCATTTCCTATATTCCTGCCTGGAGAGCAGTTTCATATTTGGAATGGACCGGTGGTTTTTCTTTCTCCCGACATGCGGCCGATGGTGAGTCTGATAGATCTGCGCCGTGTTTACTTGGGGAAAATCAGTGGAGCTTTGTTTTCAAACGTGAATTCATGCCCAATTGTGCAAAATTCAACAAACAGCTTTCAAAAATCAGCATCGATTATTTACAGAGGAAGAATTTTCCTGTAATTTCCCCCTTCCCCCATTCCTTCACTAGCCCCAGTGTATAGGGGAAAGTTTCCTATTAAAAATGTTCCCAGACTCCCAGTGTGGAGAAGATACATGAGGAGAGCTAATGTGATTTTGGCCGAGTAGATTAGAAATGTCTTTCATGGTCACTTTCCAATATAAGTCCAGAGCTAAGCCTTGATATTTGTTTCTTTTGTGCTTAACCTCATAATGTCAAGAGACCCATAGTCACTTCTGGCATGAATATTCTCTTCCGCTGCAAGAGAAGGAAGCAGCTCCAATCGTCTAACGCCATGTAGAAAAGCTGGGGTTACAGGAGAAACATGTAGCTGGGCGGGGGCATGAGCATGAAGACGGACATATTTCAAGGCACAACTACTCAAGAAGGCGCAAGAAATGCTCCCAGTGTTCCCACTGTGCCCGGTCTACACTCAGGCACATGCTGCGAGTGACGAGCCGCCATCAGAGAGCCAACATGCGCTCAAACAAACCCCCGCTGATGATCTGTCCTAATAGACTGAGACTCCTGGCTGTCAGCAGGAGCCAAATCCTCAGAGCAAACATGAGCGTCGACTCATCCACGTTCAATTTAAATGACCTCGGCGCTACTGCCTCGCCCTGCAGAGGGAATTCAAAAGCCTCAATCACACTGCACTCAATTCTGGAGTGATTAAGCAGCCAAATCAATTAGAAATTACCTCCTGCTCCCTATCACTTCTCTCTTTCTCTTCTCTGTGCAGCCAAAAACAAAATGCCTGAGTGTATTTTAGATAGTGGGAGTGGTCATCATTAAGAGCTCGATAATTGGAACTACTTTCCTTACATGGATTAAAACTCTTTTCAAACAGTGAGCACATGTGACTCACAAGCATTAATGTCTATTTTTCTGTCTATTCCGTGACTTTTCCCTTTCTTCCATTTCCTCCATGGCCATCTTTGTCTCTCTCTCTCTTGCCCAAATCTTTGTCTGCATGCAGAGTGTGTCCTGTTCTTGTATCTGTCCTCCTCCCTCCCTCTCCCCGTGTTCCATGCATCGCTCTGGCCCTGGGAAGAACACAGAGGTTCTAAGGGAAGCAAGTCTGCAGGATGAGAGGACTGGGTGTTTCTGAGTGAATCCCCCCCCCCTCTCGCTCCCTCTCACTCTCTCTCTCTCCTGCACTCTCTTTCTCCTCCTAGTCCAAGAGAATCAAAGGAGATCATCTCCCTCACAGCCCTGTCTTAGAGGGGTTTGACTACAGAGAAAGGAGACTGAATAGGTGTGTGAAGGGGGGGATACTGATCACAGAGAAGTAAGTCAGAGGGAAACGCAGAGAACATTGGGTGAATGTGATGGGAATATACTCAGTTACGTCATTCTAATTGCATCCTTCTTTTACAAACCCAACCTGGAGGAGGTTATATTGGATATTATGTACATCTGCCAGGATGTGTGAACAATTCCTTGAAAATATTGAACAACCTCATCTTAACTAAATTGACTCTAACCAGCATACAATTTTAGCTTTGATTGTTGCTTGAAAATAGAAAACAAAATCTTATTCCACACAGTATTGTACACATACAGTGCAGACTATTCTCTGAAGCTGTATGATGCTTATATTAACTGAAATATACAAGGCTTTCTGCTTTTTAAAGTTCCACCAAGTGGAAATATTCAAAATGTCTAGATTTTTTCCCAAGTTCTGGATGACATATATTGGTATCCTCGAAACTTTGACATCTTCCCTAGAATTTAAAGTAAAGTTTTGCATGCTGTTTTTGCACAGCCAAGCCTGACAGGTTGCAGCAGGGATTAAGATGTCAACGAATCTTTTGTCTATTGACATCATCACTCATTCAAACTCAAGCAAAGTAAGAAACTGTCTTTATCAGTTTGATAACACATATGCCGCACAAAACTGCGGAATAGGAAGACTTGATCCAAAAGCAAAATTACACAGCAAACACAAGCAAGTAGAGAAAACACTCTGCAAATAGTGCAATTGAGAATGGATATGTTTCGAGGGGACACTAAAAATGGATGTACGCAATCTTGCTTTAGACAAATGTGACGTCAAATCGTCGTTTCCTTTATTTGCTAGTGTTTTGTTTATTAGCAGTAACATAATAACTACATGTGCTCGAGCCTATTGCCAATGGCTGTATTCAACATGCTCCCAATGATACTAACATATTGATGGTCAGCAGATGTGTTTCTAAAGTTCAGCCTCCGAGTTCAAGTTGGAAAAATACAACCACAGGCCAACTGTTGCCCATCTCCATCGATTCATTCAGAAATATTCATTAATCCCTGATGTAAGTAAGCATCATTACACTTTAATTATTAAGGGCTCTGTCTACTCTTGCTGTTGAGTAAAAACCTGCTCACTCTTGTTCTGCGATCTGAGTTAAGGATGATTACTTTAAAAAGAAGGCAAAAGTTGACTTTGGATGTCCTGTTTTAGACAAAAGTTTTAATCTATCCATCCATCTATCCATGCTTGATATACCAAGAGAGAGTCATGGTATTTAAGGAATAAAACATCATGGAGACATTTGACCAAGCGCTTTAGTAACCATGCCATGAACTTGCCGTCACAGGAAGGAGAAGAGGAAGTCTTGAAACTGTGTTTAGTCGGATTATTTTTACAAAGTTGCCCACCATCCGGAGATCAGCAATAAAAGTTAGCAACATGCTGTTATACAAGCTTATGAAACAGAATAAGTCTCTTTGTGAAGGTGAATTTTTAAACACTACATGGTAGAAGGGAGCTGGCATACTGGGCCCACTCTACACTTCCTTCACTTCTGGTATGTCCCTGCTAGAACATCCAACTGAGGTTGATGGGAATGCTATTTATTTTAAATGGCGGTGGCACATAATGAAAACTTCCCTTTTAATTAATGCTGAGATGAATATGGATGTACCTAAATAATTGAGAATAAATACACACGTCAACTTCATGGTGGCACCAGGACAAAGGTCAAGAAATCAACTGTGAGACTCAAGCCAGCTTCCCCTACAGTACGAGGTGTGGTGTTGCAACTTCATCAGCTGTGAGCGGGATGGATGCCAACTCCTGCATCCGTAAATGGTTATGGCTCCCACAGTGCCTCTCTGCTGCAGGCTTGAATGGTTGGAACTCACCTCATCTACAGGCAGGAGAGGGCAAGGCCGGTAATGGCGCTGAGGGATACACATGTGAGATCGGCGACTGGAAAGAAATGGAGGGCTGAGAAGGAGGTGCAGATGGAGATGAGCAGACTGCAACGCCAGGAGGTGGTGAGCAGGGCCCAGACAGGGCAGGCGGGCCTTGGATGGGTTCACCCTGCCAGCTTATGCTCCAGAGCAAACAAGAAGGAGAAAACACACCATGTTGCCTTAAGATTATGAGAATGGTTCAGGAGCATTACAGAGTTCAGACTGTGGCACAGGGGCAGCAGCGGCGCTGAACGATGTGGGAGGGTGCCACGAGTGGAGAGCTCAAGTGGTCGGACATTTTGAAAACTGCCACAGGCTCAAACTCTGCTTTCTCATCAGGGCAACCTAGGACACCCTACCCTTCCCTCCCAACCTCCACCAAGGGCTTTTAACAGAGCGAGCCTATGACGTCTTTGGGACCACTACCACAGGTTGTTAAACTGCACTGACACAGGGTCTGTTCAGGTGGTGACATGGCCAAGTGCTCAGGACGCTGGCAGAGATGATGGAGAAAAGAGAATCACCAGGCAATCAGCAAAACATCGGTGAGCAGTGTTGACCCTCTAGATAAGCAAGCAGGCACTGTGGGAGGTGCTGCAGGCCAAGTGCCACGTAGGAATAGGAGCTAATTGTATGGCTAAAAAGTCATCCCATGGCTGTCAAATTCCATGTAACACTAATACGTTGGGCCAAAGTGCTGGATCGGCTTAGACAGCATCTTGGGTACCATTTTTGATCATAGCATAGTGATCAAAAAGGAATTATATAACACAAAACAAAATGGACCCTTCCACAAATTTGGCCATTAAACATGTCCCCATGAAATCAAAATGGAATATTGTGGATGAGAGCAGTTGCTGTCATGTCTTAAATACAAAAAGTCAGAAATGTTATTTGTAAAAAAAAAAAAAAAAAGCTTGTTTAATGGCCCCATATTTATTTCTAATAAAATACTGTATAAGTGAAATATGATTTTCCTTTGACTGCCACACGCATGAGCATGTATACATAAACACTGGCTCATGGCTGTTCAGCGAGTCCGTTAAGGACCGATAAGAATTTGTATATTTACTCTCCTTGTGACTATTTTTGGGTCCGTCTGCATCAGAATTCAATAGTATCTTCATTAGACAAATGGAAGGAGATGGGAGGAAGCGGCATCAGTAAGCCAATCAGATAGCTTAAGTGGGAGGGAAGGACATTTCAGATCCAAATCAGCAGCAATGAATCACAAGGCCACAGCTGATTCATAGGGCACTGCTTGATGTAGGCCTCAGTAGCTGCGATTCAACCATAAACTGGCTGTACTAAATTTACACTGAAGCATGCGTTTGCTTTTGACATTTACTAATGGGTACAAGCTACAGTGGTATTCAAACATTTTATCACACAGGGGCACACTCTGGCTTGTGCACAATGGCAGCCACACACATGCTGTGGCATGCTGTTGTAGCACTGTCACATTTGACTTAGTCTAAAGTGGCATATTGTGTTGAGAAATGTTGTGAAATGTTCAGAGTGTGGAATTGTATTTGTTTATTCATTTATTGAAAACAATACTACATCCCTCTCTTACAAATAAAAAAAAATACTGAGCAGACATGTTGTCACATGATACAAATTGTGGTTCTGTTCCGCTCTCTAATGCCTCATCGGATAGGCTCTGCCATGCAAATGGAATAGACCCTGTGTTTGCCTACTATTTCATGTCAGTATCGCTACCATGAAAAGGGTCCATTCACAGGGAAACCCACAT
>KV751328.1:721882-733695 GCA_001698575.1 Mola mola | reverse complement strand
GATAAAAATAGATATTTACAAAACCCTAGAAATTGGAACAATTTCATATATTGACATATGAGTCTATTCCCATACAAATATGTACTGCATGTCCAATGCATATACTTTCAAATATACAGTATGTAAAGTAGACAACCCACACAGGCACAGGAAAAACATGCAAACTCCCTAATTGGAATTAAACCCAGGACCTTCTTGCCGTGAAGCAACGGTGCCAACTACTGCACTGTCTCACCACTGTGCAAGATGTTTCGCCATCTGAAAGCCCCTTAATACACTATATGTTAATAATATATATGTAAACGGAAAAAAAGACATGTATGTTTGAAATGAATAGGAAAAATACATGTACACATATATCATTTTTGGATGTACTGTTTGTTGTTCTAATAAACTTGCATATATTTGATATTAATATATCACCCTATATGTAACATACGGTATATGTCATATATTTTATTTCTCTATGAGAAGAAAAAAAAAACTGCCTTTCTTATTAAAGGAAATTAATCAAGGTCACACCTGTTTCTGTACCCCTCTCACTTCCCCCTGGGCTGTTTATAATGGAACTTTCCTACCCTTTGCCTCTGTATTGTTCTCCTTCTTGCATAACTGTCTCACCGGTATTGTTGTCCACTCACGTTGAGCCTTGCTGCCTGTCTCTAACATCTCCTGAGCACCTGTAATTTCGACTTTCTCAATTTGTCTTATAAAAAAATGTTGGGGTTAAATGAGAGCATTGACACCATTATCACATCCATCCCTGTCTTAGCTCACCTTAGCTTAGCTTATCTTAATGCAGTAAGGGGGAAGCAGCTAGACTGCCTCTGCCGACACCTGGAAAGCTTGCCGATTAAAACATTGTCTTTGCATGTTTAGTCTTAACAAGTTCGCCATTTCCAATGTTGGCGCTGAGCTACATTAATCGTTTATGGACTGTAGCCTCATTCTTAGCCAGCAGATAGCTGTTAATTTATCCCTCAGCGTGAAAACGAAGTAGCCTATTTGCTAAAATGTGAAAATGATAACAAAAATGATATTCCCTGTGTTGCAATCATACTTGCGGTGTAATTAATTCACTTTTTTAGTCAGTTTGTCCATTCTCTCTACCTATGCTGCTGTTAGCATCTGCATTTAGCATCCTTTAGCTACCGTACATAGATGTATTACAAAGGAGAGATCAAAAATACCACACATACCAACACTGAATTATTAGCTTGTGTCAGCCTTAATAGTTGTGTGTGGATGTATTTCAAGTGCTTTCTACAAGCAAAAAAACCTAATCCACCTACTGGGAAATTTTCCTTAATTGCTGATAAGCAACATTCTCCAGGAAAACATCAAGATGGAATTTTGTTCTGAAAACCCCTGCAACTCTGTGAAATATATACTGTATGTGATTTGGCTCTGATGCTTCAGGTTAGCTTCAGAAGAACTCGCAAAAGGGTTCTTGTGCATGAAGCAGAAATTTTACTTGTACTGAGAGACTGCTTTACAGCCAGTATAAAATATCCAGAATATCCTAACAAATAGACACATTTTCACAGCATATTGAATAAATAACACTTTTCCAGTGTTTTGTCCATTCAAATGCAGAAAAGTCAGCGAGTGTTACACAGCATGAAAGGATCACAGCACATAACACACCACAAGATGTGAACCGAAGACCTTGCAGGGGAATTTTAATACACAGGCCATGAAAAATGGCTGCCTCGCAAACAATATCCCTCGCTACCATCGCAGTCTCTGTGTCTTACTGAAGTGCCTCATCCTGAACTGTTCCACTTTTAAAGTCAAAGCCTGGATGCATATTTATAACCATCCCTCCGCGAATGTGCATTTCCATTTCAGCCGAAAGACAAATAACCTGCTTGGACTCAATATGCTAACCCTTTTCTCTTTGCATTGATTGATTTGTCCCCCTACCTCCTAACAGCAGCTTTATTTTAAATCTGAAAGCTAAACATTAGCCGCCCGAAACATTATCCTTCCACCTTATGTTCTATCTCCTTCTCACACTGCGTTATGTCTTTCTCTCTCTCCCACCCTTTCTCTCGCTATCGCACCGGGGAATCATCCATCAAAGCGATGGGGGAATAATAGGAGCTCCCACTCTCTAGGTTTCGGTGACTGCTGTAGCTTCCATTATGAGTGAGACATGAGCGATTGCCTTGGAGATGGAAGGCAGGTAATATGAATGAACTAATTTTAGTGGTACAGAGAGGATGGCGCTTGTTCTGCAGGTAGCTACAACTTTAAGACTGGGAGCAGCGGGATTTCTCCCTTAGTGATACAGTACACCTCAGACAAACCAGGGAGTCATTCCAGGGCTTTGATATAAGGCAACATCCTCTTCTTTTTTTTCAACACGCATTGGTTTTATCTTCCAAAGGGGGGAAACTTCAATGAAATGTGCCTATTCCATCTCTTTTTCTTCTTCCTCTAGGATGGCATCAAAGCTCTTTTACAAGGGCCCCCTTGAAAAACAAATGGTCTCCCTCTTGAAAAAATATGGCAGTGGTGCGTGCGTGGTGGAAATAAAGTAATGTCCACATTATTTATGTGCCATATGATTTTTGAGAACAAAAAGCAAACGTGACTCATGTGTTGTACGTTGGTCAGATGCTCAGCTGTTCTGTCGCCAATGAAAGAAATGTGTCATCTGTCTCAAAATACTGCGAGACAAAATGGTCCCCCCCTGTCCCCCGGCTGTTTTTTGTTTGATCCGCTGCCTCTTCATTTATTCCTGAGGAGCAGAGGGCCACATTGTATCTTTCTGTGTCTCTTTCTTTTTCCTCTTCCTTTGTTATTCTCCTTATTCAGAATCTGAAGCCCGACCTTTGTCTCTTTGATACAGTTGGAATAACTTAGATGAGCCATTTCTCTTCACATCTCATCTGGGAGGAGGTGGGTGGACAACATACCCTGTTCTGAGCCTGAACTTCAGCCCACTGTAGTCATTCAAGAGGCTCAGTACAGTTTGTTTATGATGACATAAAGGTGAGCTACTATGAAAAATCTCTTTCTTATGAAAGCAATTTTCTAGCTTTGGAGAGCTTATCTTTCAGCAAACATTACATTTCAGCGTGATATAAACGCTATACTGCATGTGAGGTGTAACAACCTGTGACATTCCGAAGAATATAACATAAGCAAGGTAGGTGAGGGTCCATTCGTATGCATGTGTTTAAGACTTTGGTTCTGCATTGCATCTGGCTCACATAAATTATTTGTTCGAGGCTCCTGTGTGGCCAAACAGCAAGTATGCGTGTGCTCGTCTGTCTGTATGTGTGATCCCGCTTCACGCAACCATCTGCCCAGAGTCTGAACCAGTTAAGTATCACACAGTCGGCCCTGCCAGGTGTCAGGGCGTCCGGGTGCCCAGGTGGCAGGGGTGTCTCACCGAGACCTGTTCCCCGTCTGGCGTCAGATTCACTGCTTCGAGCATTATTTCACTTTCATATCAGGGCTTTTATCCTACTTACGCTCACCTTGAAACAACCAACTGATATTTTCCTTGAGCGTCATTAACCTTTCATTTCAACATGACATACTCAAATAGCTGTGCGAACGTGCACATAATGCCAGATCCTACCACTGCACTATGTTGAGCACCATATTTTTATTGTCACCTTACACATAACTTAATATGCAAATCGTTTCCGTTTCAAATATTTAAAGGTTTTTTTTTCGGTGGCACTTAAGCTGTAATGCGAAATCCAGGAGATTCCAGGCAGTTGGTACCATCGTACATTGTAGGATCATTGCAGCATATGGGCCTTCGCCAGGTTTCCATGCTTCAAAAATGCTAATGAAATGTCTGTTAATGATGGAACACCACGGTGTCAGGGTCCAGTAGCGTTAAATGTTTGTGTGTTAGGGTCATTCTGTGTTTCCTGTTTTATTTTGAAGTTTTGGTTGTGTGTTATTCCCCATGTCCTGTCAAGTCTTCTCTCTCAGGTGTGTGTGTTTGCCTCTCCTCCCTAATGTGTTTCACCTGTGTTTAATTGTCTCCCTTGTGTATTTAAACCCTGTGTTCCTTTCCTCCTGCGTCAGATTGTCTTTTCCAGAGAACAGACCAGTGTTATTTCCTTGTGCGTTCCCTGTGTTTGTTCTTGTTTTGTCCCTTGGTTACTGAGTTTGCCTGTCTCCTAAAACTGTACCTTAAATGTTAGCTTGAATTTCCGTTGTCGACCCTTTCTCTGATCAAAACGGCTTTGATTGAGAACCTCCCCTCTCGTCTCTGCATTCTGAATCCTCCAGAGTCTGTACCTGATACATGGGTGGTAATATTATGCGAGGGAGGTCATTTCTAAAGCCATAAGATGTCATATTTCTGCAAACTTATTTGACGTTAGGTGTATATTTTTAGGTTCAAACTTTAAAAATAGAGGTGTTAGCTCATTTCTTTTGGTCGCTTGTTGGAAAGTGAGGAAGGAAGCCGGTTAAAAGTAACATAATTAAAACATAATTAAAGAAAAAAGTAGTGCTTATTAAACAACCAAGACACTCCTGTTCTCCGCCATCAAACAGCGTGCACGCAGTGGTGAACTCGCCTCAGAGCAGCAGCTGCTCGTGGCGAGGCCACTGGCTGATGCAGTATTACGCCACAGACACCTGTCTGGAGATTGTCTATTCAAGCTCTGAGGTATTTGTTGAGTCTTTGTGAGTGTCTCTCTCTCTCTCTCTATCTCTCACTCCTCTAAGGTATGTTGGTGTTAAGACCACAGTCCATGTGTCAAGGTAACCAAACCTGGCAGATGCTTCTCCTAATTATTCAAATAGATTGTTGCCAGTGTGAGAACGAGGAAACAAGAAGAGGAGGTGCCGTCACATATCGTGCTTAGAGTACACAGTACAGTCCCCCTCCCTGGGCATAGATGGTTACATTACACTGACATTTACAATGAAATATCACACTCTTATCATCTGTACACCATCACATATTTCCCCATAAGACAGACCGATTGATTTGAATATCACATCCATCCTGCTCAGCACCAAAGCTGCACGCAACGGTTACGAAACAACAGGAGATAAATGAATGTCCATTAGGGAGGTTAGCCTGACCTGTTTGAGGACCCAGCCGGGCCAAATTGGATTCTAATAGATGTCCTTGATAGTGTAATCACTTTGACCCTCTAAAGGGCCTCTTATAAGTGACCTGGCAGCCAGCAAGGCGGGCAGCAGCGATTTGAGGTAAAATAAGTGCAATTAGGATTATTAGGCTGTGTTTATTTCTGTACGAGGGACAAAGAGAGAGTGAGAGAGGGAAGGGGAGAGTACACGTGGCATTTATGTGGAAGTGGTAAATCATGATATAGCATTATTAGGTCCCTCGTGGGTTATTGATAACAGCATAGCAGGTGGTGCCCACTGGCAGCATTGTTGAAATGTATTGTTTGGGCTCACGGTAGTTGGGATGACTCACACAGTCAGGTACTCAGGTATTTTTATATATGTGCGTGAGCATTGAAAGAGTCTCTCTCTCGCTCTCTCTCTACCCAACATCATAACCCTGCTTTTGTTGGGATGGAATGTCTTTTTATAATGTGTTTTAGGTCAGGTCAGCAGACCCCTGACCCTCTGTTCTGGTCTTTTTGCTATACAACTCTAGCTAGCTTTTCTTTTAAACCTAAAAGTAAAATGAAACATTTAATTAATGTGTTCTGCATCCACTTTGTACACCAGTGGTAACTGGCAGCTCTCCCATTAAATTCATGATACACTTACCATTATTTTTCAACGACTGTGGATTTACTTTTTCAAAGCTAAACTATGTCGATATAATATTCCGTTTAATCAAGGAACGGACAATTTGTGTCTCGTTTGACTTGATGTCTGTTCTCCCATCAACAATCTGGAGCTTACTGAACCTGCTGTCCCTGCAGATAGAAAATATTGACAAAAAAGAATGAAAACAATGATAATGAAATAAAAATAACTATCACCTGTCTCATTTTCTGTATCTTCTTTGAGATGCTTTATTTAACGTGTTTTCATTTAATAGCCAGGATTTTCCTTTAAAGAAGAAACATTGACACATAGATGGAACATGCATAGACTGCAGCAGTTAAAGGCAGTACAATGAAAAGAGTAATACCACAATGAGGACAATCAAAGGAGATAATGGATATTTGCAGTGTGCATAGTAAGCACACACACACAGGCACGCTTGGACAATGGTGACAGGGCGACATCTCTCCATGGTTTAAGTTTAAGCCTGTTCAAACTCAAGGTTAGTGGCTCATATGCAGCATCTGAGATAAGTGGAGGATTAGCTCCTTCCTTTGTACAGGACTGCTGTTAAAATCAGGCATAGAGGAGACGGCCGAAGATCAAACTTCATTCCCAGCATCATTTTGGGCACAGAATGGAGCTGTGAGGGCGCAGTCCCAAGAGTGTTTACAAAATACACCAGGGAGAGATCAGTAGTAGCTAATCAGCAAAACAGCGGGTCCTTGATTTGAACAGGGTTAGACGAATGGGCTCAACGTTTCTCGTAGGGAAACAGAGTCACTCAGCTGCAACCAACTAACAACTGAACGAAACACTGGCTACATTTAATCCCATCTCTGGCAGATATATATTTTGTGTCGACTGGTATTAAAATTATAATCCCATAAGAGAGACCTGATGACTGCATTTGTGAGATCATGCTAAAAGACTGAGGCTAAAGCTTTGAGTCGTCCGCTAAACATATACAACATAAAACAGACAACATTCTTTTACCACAGCATGGAGCTAGTTTGTCCTTGTATTTGAACTTTTTTAACAATTAGGTGGCCTGTTGGCTATTTACTAAACTCTATCATGCACTACTGGTAAATGATGGTAAGTGTTTTCTTTCTGACCAAAAGCATGCATGCAACAACACTCAATTATTCCTTTTTTACAAATACTAAAAGTTTTTAGTCAATGGCATGAGTAGGACCTTAATTTACTTTGGATAAACCCTGGACAGGTGGTTAGGAATGGGACGTGGTAAACCAGCGGGAAGAAGATCTGAACACAATGAACTATCAGCACTACCAGTTATTAATTGTGAACCTTAGAGCAGACTGTCACTTAGTGTACAAATCTAGCATTTATTAGCAACATTCATTAAAAATGTGTTTTTAAATCCAACATTGTTTTTCGTGGCTTTGGTCTCTGGCAAAATCCTGAGGGAACTATCTTGCTCTTTAGCTGTTAAAAGCTTCGCTGTATTCATGGCCCATAGTCGCTAACCATGTCTGTGTGCTGTTTTGCACCCAGCTGTGCTGAAGGATCCATTAGGAGATGAAAGCAAAGATGTAAGAGGCGATATGTCACTAATGAGAAACCCCTGCTGGACTGCCTGGTCAACCTGTCATGTCTTGGATTTCAGAGCATGTTCACCAGTCACAGCATTACACGCCACCACTGCGGCTCACAGTTCCCCTGCTCGATGACTAAGCACGGTCCCATGCCACACTGCTAATCTGTATTAATCATGCTTCATGCGTCTTTAATACTTTTCTTTGGCTGTGTACCATATAGTACAATATTTCTCAGATTTTGTAAACATTACAGCATGTTGTTGCAGCTGGACATTTATTTCATGATTAGAGAACAAGTAGCTGCGGTGTTACTGAAGCAAACCAGAAGCTTGTGTTGAATTCAGTTTGAAGATAGTATCAAAGGGTTCTAAATCATTTATTATGCCTTTCAGCACTGAGGGAAGGAAGGTACGAAACCTCGTGTGAAAGAGCGAAGGTGGTTGAACCGTTATTTCCTTGGATTTCAGTGATTTATATATGGTGGAAACCCTGTTTTTGTCATGGTTGAATTTTTATCAGGGTGTGGAGGTCAGGCTTGCTTTGTCATTTTAACATTCTTGTAGAATTGAACCATGCAACACACTTTCTATAGAGATGACGGCGTTCTCTGTCCTCTTTGTTCTCCGTCACACTCTGATAACGCTCATTACAGAGCGCTGCTGGCTGCTCTTCTCATCATCACTATGTTTTAATTAGCGCCGAAGACTTAAGTTAATATGGCGAAGGATTAGCTTTAATGTTGAATCCGTGGATGGAGCAGGTGATCCACTCGTATTCTGAAAGAGAGTCAGAAAACATTACTTTAAAAAAACAAAAAACCTTTTTCCAGGCTGTTACAGGTGTCTTGGCATGGTACATGGTAAAAAACACGAAGTTGCTGGACTACAGAAGTTTATATTTCATGATGCATTAATCTTCATTATACGTAAAGACAAAAAGCTTAAACATTTTATTGATTCCATATAGACAAAGCTGTAATTGTGTCTGTAAACATCATAAATCAAAAAATAAATATATATTTTTGAGACACTACAATCATTTTCCAGCATCAATTTCAACAAGCAACGAGCAGAGCGACATTCATTCATCAAGGTCAGGTTTGCAGTGGCAACAGTGCAACCTGAGAAGCCCTTATGTTGTTTTAACCCTGCAGCCCTCTTCAAAGTAACAAATGGCCGCAATTTACTCCAGATGCAGGAGATTGTTCCATTTGATTCGTATTAGTTCTTAGTGCCTCATTTAACACGGTTCATCACACGGCTGTAATTCACCTCCTCAAACATTGGGTTAATGTCTTCTGTTTTCTACTGTCTCAGCCTGTTTCTCAAAGAATGTATTTCGTTACTTAAAGCCTCGTGTTCGTCAACAGTGAGGTCCCCCATGGTCATGTTTTTGGCACATTGCTATTTTATTTTATTTAATGTTTTCTGCTTTGAAATATGAATTGGGGTGAACCAAAGCAGTGCTCATATGATTTATTCTCAATACCGACTGTATATACCTGCAATGACAGCAGTTGAAGCTGACCGGATACAGATACAGTTATCATCTGCTATTTCGATGCTTTTGGCCTTTAGATGGCCATTACATGCAATGTCTCTTATCAGTTTTCACATCCTTTACACAATTTTTGCATTTGTTTTTATATTTTGCTCTCTTACCTCTGAAATGATTCTGCTTTCGGCTGTCTGGATCTTCACATCTCCCTCCAGCCCTGCTTCAGTCAGAAGTCACTCTCATACCTCAGGCTATTTCTTTGTGCACCAGCTAGGATTTGAATTGGTGCACAAGAAAAACATTCACTGTATCTCCAGATTTAGTCTCTGGCCATTGGTTGCAGGTATTATCTTGGGTCTTGGGTCCCCATAAGTCATGGATCAGGTCAGGACACTCAGGGAGAACTGCACCAACAAAGGTCCCGAAGCCCTTTTCCAGACCCTGCCTGCAGAACTTACCTTAGCTAAAGTCATCTTTGATGCATTTGGTTTTAATCCTGATAAATTCAAGTCAGTGCTGTCTACTATATTCATTTAGAAATCTGAGTATTCTTTTATATTTTATGAGGTTGTTCTTGTTTTGTGTTTTTGTCCCCGAGTGCCTTGTAGTGTCTGTATTTAGATGAGTATTCTGTAACAGCAAGATCCTCACTAGCAGCAGTAAGCTACCTGTATAGAGGAAATAAGAAATGACAGCGTAGAAATAATGCTACATGATGGTGTATAGTATATATGTTCTGGGTCATTAGTTGTATTTGCCACACTTGGGTTCCATTATTTCATTAGTCTCTTCCTGTGTTTTCCACCACAGCAGACACAGCAGTCTATTATATTACAAATCTACATTATTGCTTATTCTTCCTCTTAGAGCCCAGTGTACAATCATCATTATCATCAGTCCTGGCTGCATCAACAGATGCATTTAGGTGCATGAGTGGTGAAAAGGGAACAATCTAGCATTTGCTAGCAGCATTCATTTAAAAAATGCATTTCTGACATTTCTGACCTAAGGAAGTTGAATCCTACATTGTCGTTAATGATTTTGGTCTCTACTAAATCCTGAGGGAAATATCTTGCTCTTTCTGCCTTCTGACATTTCAGTGTTCTTTTTAAAATATATGTAGCGTTACCAGCCATAATGTTGCATAAAACTCAGCGTTGACTCAGGGAATCAGGGATATCAGGGAAATTACTAAAATTAAAAACTGTAATTTTAACCCATTCAGATCACATCCTCAATCATACTGTTGCCTACTGAACGATATGTGTAAAAAAAAAAGAAAGGAAAAAAAAAGACAAAAAACACATTTCTTTGTATTTTTATATTAAAATCCAATATCATTTTTCTTCTGGTAAAACCACATGTCACATGAAATTACATCACCATGTTCGGGACATTTTCAAACAATAATGTCACGGCATCCAGCTGTCAGTCAGCCTTCAGTGTTTGGTGGAGTTCAGAAGAGATTAGGGGAGCTACGGCTATTAATGTGGTTACCAGCTCTCCAGATTCATCCCACATTATGTCACACCTCTTTCCTGTGTCAGTAGGAAATACGTCACGACAAGGCTGTTAGACAGGAAGATTTTAGAGTGGAAGTCACTCATACCAATAGTCTTAGAGTATCTGTCATTAAATGTATGTCTGATTTGTTTAGATTTTTCCGGCAAAATGTACCAAAGTATCAAAAGTACAAGTAAAGGTAAATTTACATATGTACATGTACATGTAGGCTGAATAGAATCTGCATTTACAGAAAAGGAAAAAAAAAAAAATCAAGTAATTAAATTAATAGAGTGGGCTAAAAGTATAAAAATAAGCCCCAAAGGCGTAATAGAGTGTAAAGTTTAAAGTAGCAGAAAATGGAAATATTAACATAAAACACGAGAGCCTCAAATTAGTACTTAAGTACAGTAAATGCCAGTTTGCAGTATTTCCTTCTTCTCTGCATAATCCTTGGGGCCTCTTTTGTGCTCGACAGGCTCTCAGCACCACGGACAGTTCCTCTGCATTAGGCACAATGCAAAACCGCGGGGAGCTGTCCAGGGTGCTGAAGTCCTAACAATAACACACATTCAATTATGAATGACACAATTAATGGAGCCACATTTTTACTGTGTACTCTGGCTTGGTCATTTATGGAAACTAACACATACAAATCCTTGATTGAGTAGAGGCAGGGCAAGCAAAACATAAACAGAAGAACAGAATGATATGCAAATGTAATGATATGCAAATAAATAGATATTCACTGTCGATGAGAGGGACCGTAATGTGCATGCGCACTGTACGCCCCGTGCGCCCTGTCCTGTTTATAACAGCATTATCGGAAACCACTGATTTTTTATTTTGTTTTAAGCATAGGAGAATAAGGAACAAAGACTTTTCATTATTGGTAATTTGTCCCAAGGCGGCTGTTCCTCTCACAGATTAGAATTTTACCCAGCTGTGTGTGCAGAAGGCGGGTCGGAGCGCCGGTGTGGGAGAGATCCAGGGGCCCATCATCATTTGCGCTGAGTGCGCCGAGCTGAGAGATGCGCTTTGACTGAGCCGAGGGAAGGACGCGCCGCCGCCGTTCCGTCCAGCGCGCCTCGCTCCTAATAATCTCCTCATCACCAGCACCAGCATCTCGCCACCGCGGGCACGGTCTTATTTGAAACATACAAAAACAAAAAAACAGAATCGTTTTCTGGATGTAATTTTGCTCTTTAATTTCCCCTCCTTTTCCAGACATACTCAGGCACCATCCAGCCGTTATCGACTCTGTGCACGCAAAGGTAGGTGCAAAACTGGGCTATTCGTGCTTTTCAATTGAACCCGTTCCCCCGCGCATCAGCTGCTCCGTGAGGGCAGTGGTGGTGGGTTTTTTTTCCCCTTTTTCTTTTTCTTTTTTCTTGCTTTGCAAGATTTTCCCGCAGGATAACAGGGAATCCGACGCGGAATTTGGTGAGTTTCGGGCTGAGATGCGGGTCGGTTTGGACGTTTACTTTGAAAGCTCTCACGCGCAGTCTGAGC
>KV751328.1:707909-721703 GCA_001698575.1 Mola mola | reverse complement strand
GAAAACTGCCGCGACCTACAACAAATTGCCATTTGTGAATGATTTCCTGTACACACGAGCCCGGCGTCTCCTCGCATTCTGTTTTATTTTAAAAGTGCGGGCTTGAGCCCTCCAGCAGCAGCCGGACCGCCGCCGTGCGAAGGGCGGAGGGGAAGCCGGAGCGCGGTCGGGAAAAAGGGGCACGTTGCTCGGTCTGTCGGTGCGGGGCAGCCGGTCGGATTCCGGATCACACGCATTCTAATCAAAAGTTAAATGTTGACTCATTTCACTGACTGTTTTGTGAAAGCTTGGCCGTGCAGCAATAACAAACTGGGCTTCTGGGCGGAGATAAGAGAGAACTATAACACATATTCAAATAAGTTTTATTTGCACATGAGGTTTAGGTTTATGCGTCATTTTTATATATAATAGGTGAACAACGACGACAACTATCACGTCCGAGGCTATTAATTTTTTACTTTTTTTGTTACTGCCGGTGAGCAGTTAGTGCCCTTGCCGGGGTCCCGTCCGGACAATGTGGCATCCTCTTGTCTACTGTGACTGATGCGGGATTAAATCGTTCTTCCCTCCGGGGAAACAGGAGCCTCGGGAGCACAGAGGAGTCTCCGGTGCGTGATGTTACAAAACATGTCAATAAATCCGCAGCGGCGAAACTGGATGGATTTAATGCATCATTCATGCCGAGTGACGGTATCCCGTACAGGTCATCTCATATCCTGGTCAGTTCAATAATTCAACGCCTATATCCCAAAAGACGAGAGGTGGGTGGGGACACTTATTGCAGCATACTTAAACTCTATCAAGAGGGAGAGACAGTTAACGTGACCTCTGAGGGTCCAGCACATCAAGGTAGATTTACATTTGGAAACCTGTTAGCAGAGAGTCCATGTTTATGCTAGTAGCATAAAACGGCTATTCCAATTAGCTGTTTTAGCCATCCAGAGCGAGGCGCGCTAAGGTAACCTTACTGTCAGGCATCTTTCATAACAAAGTGTCCGTAAATTATAGTCCACTGTGTGAAATTATAATTTTCACCGCATTAGCCGTATTAACTCGGCCTACCAGGGGAAGCTAGCAGGTGGACGTTTGACGCTTAGTTGGCTAAACTAAGCTAAGCTAAGCTAAGGCTACGCCCAGCCCCCACTTAGTCTCGGAGCTGCTAACTTTAAAGTATTTTAAGAAGTTCCGATGTTAAAGAGTAAGAACGTAATTTAAATTTCGCCAGTTCATTTCAGGACATCGCATTAATCACAAAATTATTTGAAAAAATGAATAAGGCTGCACCAGTTCACCAGCTCAATACCGACACTGGCCAATATGGTAGCATTCGACCGGCCGGCATCAATGTACCTGTAAATGAGACCTCTGTTTGTAGAGGTTCAATTCAGTTATTATTTATTAAGAGGATTTCTCCCTTTCCATGACACAAAAGGGTAGCGGTCTTCGTCCAAATTGTTATTTTAAATATTGGTATCAGCCCAGAATTTCCATGTCAGTGCAACCTTAGTAATGAAAGATGTCAGTTTAGGCCTTATTTGAAGTGTCTTGGGATGGCTTTTTCTCTGGAATTTGTTGTTACACAAAATTGACTTGATTTGAAAAAATACATTTGACAAACTCAGCAATAGCAAGCAGCAGTTTTCTTTTATTTACAAAAATGATGACCCGTCGCTCCTCAAAATGATACGCAGACCTCGTTGTGAGCAGCTTCTTGATCATATTACTGTCCAGAAGGAAGCGTGCATCTGCCATATTAGAGAACCAGGGCCAGCAACACTTCCTGGACAAACCACACCAGAATTTCAGAAAATGGCTCATGTAGTATGGTTGTTGCGTGTGTTTTAAGTGGTATTGCTGCAGTTAGATGGCCAACATGGCGAGCATGCACTCACGTGCATGACTCGCATTGGGCAGATCAGGTAAGGTGATAAGGTGTAGTTCAGGAGGGAGGAAATAAACTGCTCACAACAAAGATCAGTGGATTATTGTGAGTTACTGGGTCATGACATGTGGAAAGACATTCCTATTTTTCAAGTTTTATTAAAAAATGTGAGCACAGCAAGAGAAGTGCGATATAATTCATTTTGATTTGAGAGGGAGACATCTTAAGGCCCATACCTCCAAAACTCAGCAACTCGCATGGAAAAAATATTGATAACTATCAACAAAGGAAAGAGGGAGAACAAAAAGGGTCATTTTCAAATTTCAGTGAGAAAGTCATTGTGCAGAAGTGCTTTAGAGTTGACTGAGAAAGAGCATGCTTGCCTTGTTAGCATTCCCCAGTTGCATCTATGATTCACAGGGACACCTGATGCCTCAGTCAGGCAATACACACAACAAGTCGTGTTAATTTAATAGAATCCAGGCTCAGTTTTCATAGGAAACTGGCATCTCAGGTTTCGCGGGCGTATCGAGCTTTGCTTATTGAAGGAACACACACACAGCACATCTCTCCAGCCGGTGAGGTTGCATTGACACAGCTGCGTTCAAGGTTATTTTCCCCACACAGAACCTTTTAACCTCTCTGCTGTCTCCCTGAGTCACTTTTAAGACAAAGACAATGATGCAGCCAGGCAACCCAGTGATGTCAAAGAGACACACACTCCTGCACAGGCACACACAGAGCATTAGCATAGGTATCAGTTACTAGAATTCAATAGCTCGCCTGCTGCAGCAAGATTAGCTATTCACGGCAGGTGGTTAGAGGCCCTATTGTGTTGCATGGTTCTATGTAACTGTCATGAATAGACTGGCTTTTTCTGGTGGGCAGCTCGCTGCCAAAACAATTGCAAGGGCAAGGGGTAGGCAAGGCAAGGAGTACATACACATATAAGGTTTCGCCGTGTGATTCATTTCTATATTTGCAGAGCAAATTGAACCCCAACTGAATAGGTGGGTCTTGTTGATATTCCACATCAGGTTCATCTTTTTAAAAAAAAATTTTTTATATGTATTTGCTCAGAGGAAATTTAAAATATGGTGTAGTTGTAGACAGTCAAATATGAAGACGTACCATCCGAGCATCCTTTCTGAATAGCTGTTTACGATTGTCATCCCCCAAAGACATGCAAACGAGAGCGAGAGAGAGAGAGTGGCGTTGGATAATTAGTCATATTTATCAGGATCCCAGCAGGCCCTTACTGATAGCAGCCTAAGGTTTGAGGCTTAACACATGTTGTAGCTCACCTCAATGGATTTTCACTCATCACAGAATCATCAACAGCAGTTGGCTAGATGTTTCTTCTTTCCCCTGCAACATTGCCATGTCATGCCACAACTATGTCGGAACTGACTTTCAAAGTAAGGCTTTAAAACTTTAAATGACTGTTTGAGTCTCAAATATAATGTGCAATTGGTGAAAATAAACCACTGCATAAAATGCTCATAAAACTTTAGTGGATGTTAATATTGGCATTATAGTGTTTTTTTAATGACCACATGGAGAGTCAAATTTACACTGAGTAGTGCTCTCATATATCTTTGCAGCTCAATCTAATCTCCTAGGCGTTATTTGTTTATATGTAAAATATTACTGCATGCTTATCTTTATTTGTTGGCACAACAACATGCACTGTAAATATTCTGTATCTTTCAAAATATTTTTATTCTAACTGACCATTTTGCACTAATCAGTGCTAACATAATGCTATCAAATGCACTTGGTGCCAATCAATATGGAATATTTAAAGTTTAAAATATATTATTATTATTTGCAATTATTTGCAGAGGGCCGGCTAGGTGGTGCATTGGTTAGCACAGCAAGTCTCAACATATGTGTTTATCTACTCAGGTTGATTGAACCCTTTTAGATGCATGTGGCTTCTTTATGATGCATGCCAACACTGAAAAACAATATTTTTTGCCTAAAGTAATCTGTCCCTTCTTCTGTCTCTCCTGCTTTTCTGTCAAAGGTGTAGCTGAAGTTGCAGTTCAAACCATGGGGCACGGAGCTGGACCAGTAAATGAAGGTTGTGTGCTTCAATCCAGGAAGTCGCCTCAAAGAACAATTGCCAGTTGCAGCTCTGAATAACTGACAAAGCACATTAGGGATCACCTTCATCTTAGTACTTTCAACTGTCCCCTTTGTGTGGAAATTGGATATTTTTCCATATATCCCTGCGTAGGCTTGGCTGAGAAGACCCAAGTCTTTACCATCATCAACATTGCATTTGCATTGAAAAAAAAAAAGGATATTGCATTCTCTGCTTGACTGTAAAATTATCTATGTGGAATATAACGTCGAGCAGATGAATCCTGGAACACAGCCGTAATCAGATGTTATTATCACTTTGAGGATTAATCCCGAGTTTTAACCTCTCCTGTCTTCTCGTTATTCCCTACAATGAGTCCCAACAGCCTCCCTGGTCATGTCCTCCTGCTGCTAAGTACTGTGCTGGGTCTGAGTGTAGGCTTGGAGTTTACTGGCTCCGAAGGTCAGTGGGCTCGCTACCTGCGCTGGGACGCCAGCACCAGAAGTGACCTGACATTTCAGTTTAAAACTTCAGAATCCACAGGCATGTTGCTCTACTTCGACGATGGTGGATATTGCGATTTCCTCCTCCTCACGGTATCTGAAGGCAAGCTGCAGCTCCGCGTCAGCATTGACTGTGCTGAGACCACCGTTACTTCTGACAAGATGGTTAACGACAGCCGCTGGCACTTTGCTGCCATCAACCGGCACAATTTACGGACTGGCTTGGCCTTAGACGGCCAGACCAAGATGGGGGACGTGCGGCCCCAGCGACAGTTCATGAAGATCGTCAGCGACCTCTTCCTCGGAGGGCTTCCGGGGGACATACGCACTTCTGCCATCACCCTGCCCTCTGTCCGTGAGCTACCACCATTCAAGGGAATTATCACAGACTTCAGTTATGGGAGTAAGCAGCTAGCCACACTCATCAATAGTCAGAAAGTTCGCTTGGAGATGATGGGCCTTTGCTCAGACAACCCCTGTGAGAATGGAGGGATCTGCTCCCTGGCAGATGGAGAACCCTACTGTGACTGCTCCAAAACCGGATATGTAGGTCGATACTGTACAGAAGGTAAGAGTTTTTCTGTGTCAAGTGCTGAATCTTGACTACAACTTTTGTACAAGCAAAAAATTCAAAGGGATTCTCTTAAACATATATACAGCTAACCTAACACAGCCTATGCTTTAAGTCACCAGGTATATAAGTCGAGCAAAAGGTCAAATTAAGCATCATATGGCATCATATCGTTATTTAATATTGTCCCATGATGTGTGACTATACAGCTACAGTTACAAGTTACAGTTCAAATCAAAAATAGACATATTTCCTCTTACTTCTATTTGCCATTTATCCATTTAGATTGTTTTTGTGTGAGTTTCAGCCATCTGTGTAGTGATATCTGCCTTTTTTCAAATAATGGAACTAGATGACTTTCTTTGTACCAGACTACGTTGAATCATGGCAAATGACTAAGCATGCATGGACTCATAGATAAGAGGCTCGTGTTTGTGTCAGGCCAGGGTGCAATAATTAATGGTGTCCTCCTCAGTTGACCTTTCATAGTAGCTAAGTTTAGTTTTCTTAGTTAGTCATCCATGAGTGGATGCACATTTCCTATTGCAGAAAGACAAAAGTTCCTAAATGAAAGTGCTCACAACAAAATCAATGGATCATCTTGAAAGATTGGGTCAAACAGTTTTTGTTGCTTTCACCACACCATAAGGGAAGTGTCATCTAGTTCCATTTTATTTAAGAAAAGGCAGCTATCTCTACAGCCAATATCCCCAAAACTCAACTCACTCAACAGTCTAGACAAAAAAGTAGTGGTGTTGCTGTAATTTGATAAATCCCTTAAAACAAATGAAAAATTAACATTTTTTCGTGGGGTTGTTGCTCTTACAGTTTTTTTTCAGAATGTCTTCATATTTCATGTGTAAGTTAAATTGATTGGTGCTCAGCATTTCCTCTCCGTTCACAGTGATTGCTTTTGATGAGGAAGCCGTGGATGCTGTATTAGCTGATATGACTTAAATACAACAATCAGTTCACTTTTCTCCGCTGAATGAACTCAGGTTTTTCATGGTGGTACAGGGACTGAAAGGTACACACAATGTTTGGATGAGATCTCTTTTTCCTCTGCTTCTGTGCCAAGGTCATCTCTTTTTTTGGTCCATGTAATAAGATACATCACTCAACATTAATCTTCCCCATTCTATCTGCACACTTTTAATGATTTGGCTGTACTGAGTTTTTTGTATACATATATAAAATCCAGGAACACTTCTTCAAGTTCAGGTTTCCTCAATCCTTTGCGCCATCTTCAGCAAATTTTCCCTTTACTATACAATGAACTCCTTTCTGATCATAGTGTATTCTGTCTGACCTTGCTTGCTGAAGGCTTTTTCGTTGTTAAAAACATACTGATGCTTGTAGCAAAGCCGGCTGATGCCAAGAATAACATTTCATATTTAGACCAGTAATATGCAGAATACACAATTTCAGTATAATCTCACAATTCTAACTCTCCTCTTCATGTGTATGGACTGTAAAATATTACTTTGTGTGAACAGACCCATGTCAGATTTCCTCCACTGCTGACCGGCTTCCTCCTCGCCTAAGCCTGACTAATGTAGCTTAGGGATGACTCCATTTTGCTAAAAACCAGGGGAATGCTCACTGAATGCTACACCGCTGTTTGCAGAGAAGATGTCATATTTTTCACTATTATGCATGCGTGCATTATGCGTGCATTTATAATAGTGTTTTCATAATTTTCTTGCCGCATTTGGTTTTACAACATGTCCCGTCATTCCATGCTCAAATGAAGCTGTTTGGAGTTTAAATCACGAGTGCCCGCCTATGGCATTGCTCTGGAGAGCACGCAATGTGCTGGTTGCAGATCAGTCAAGCGCACAGTCTGGACTTGCCCCCTTTTTGCTTGATCCCATTTGCTCATTGCGTCTGTCGAACAGTTGATGGAGGAGGATTTGTCTGAGAGCCTCCTGAGAGCTGACAGGGGAACTATGACAACCTCTGGTTAAGACAACCAAGATTTTAAGAGCGTGGTTTGTGACTCAGCTAGACAGTTTGGCCGGGGACAGAGATGGTTACATCTCAGCCCCTGGGCAGAGCACATTGTGACGAGTGAATTAACCACAGGCCAGTTGAACCCCAATTTATCCCTGGAGGTCAGTTATTGGACAAGGACCAATCCCTACTTACTTTCCCTTTGTCAGTGTCTTTCTTTCTCTCTCTCTCTCTCTCTCTCTCTCTCACACACACACACACACACACACACACACACACACACACACATGCATCTTCTGTTTTCAAGCAACAAAAGAGCAAAGGACGGTCACATTAGCTTCACAGCTAATCTGGCTGCTGCTCTTCTCAGCTTTCCCATTAACTAACGTGGCTGATTGTAGATTATGCCACAGAGACAGGGAACCATAATTAGGAGCATAATGAAAACAGAGATGGCTAATTTGCCTGAAAAATTCCTGCAAGAACACTGTTGTCGGTTGAAAACTGGTCACCTGCAAAATAGCACAGAATTTCTTCTATTCGTTTTTATACCATTAGTTGCTTGCAGTCACTCTCGGGGATTTCAGTAACAGTTAGATGCGAACAACACGTGCTAAATATACCTGCTTCTCTCGGCATGCTGTTGAGTAGGATGTACATTAATGAGCGATGAATGCAATCTGTCAAACCTTGCTATATTTATATTTTCCATTATCAAGCTGCATGGCCGGGCCTCATGCACATGCACTCACACATTTGCATTCATGGCTGCACACACTCACATGCGCGCACATAGACAAGAAGCCACAAGGCCCTGAAGCTGCTTGTTAAAATGGGCAGATGCTTGACTGACTGAGTGGGCCTTGGAAACATTTCGCCAGCCGTATTCCTAATGGTACCCTGCTAATCCACTGGGCTAGAGGGGAAATTAAAGGGGTGAGCCGAATTAAAACGTGTGATGGTGAGAAATGAGAGAAAGCACGGGCAGGTAGCGTAGGGACTATTTGTGCCAACTGTGCTAAAAAGAAACTGAACTTTTTGCTTGTTTTTTGTGTGGGTTTCTTGCATTGTGCGATACCATCATTATTCCACTGCAGTGGTAATCAGAAGACAGTCCTATTTCCCAAACTGTCCATCTTAGCCAGCAGCTTAGCATCATAAACAGTAGGCTTTATAAAACACATGTTCAGGCTCTCCTGCCATGTGGATCAGGAAGTATCAATGTGAAAACCGTGTCAGGGCACCAAGCTGAAATTATACACCACTCACCACTCGCTTGATGCACGTATCTACTTTGGCAGGCAAAGCGGCCGCTGTAGCTTCAGCCCTGTCGTGTGCACTATTGATAACTCTTAATCTACATTATTATGCAGAGTCATCTTAAAAGCCAATGTGATTCCCCTCCCGCCATTAGCTGTGCAAATATCAGCATTTTTATGGTAATGATCTGGGTATTGTCTCCTATTCAGTTCAGTTAAATTAATGGGGATGACATTATGAAGTCTTCTGAATACCTAAGGGCTTTTTTTCATTTACAGTGAGATATGCATAAGGTCAAGGTTATTATGAGCTACACTGGATTGTTTAATGAATATGTAAAACGATTTTTTCCCTCTGTCCCAATCCAATATGTCCCATATCCTGCATTTGTAATGAATGGTTTCAGGCACTCTTTTCCTTAAAAATATTCACTGGTTTGATGGAGGGCCAGTAATTGAAGGCTAGGACAAGCAAACTGTCAGGGAAGTGCTAAAATGGCGCCTTCAGGCTTAGCTTTTAGGATTAATAAACAGACATGGAAAAAAATGACAGTTACAATAATCTTACTATAAAAAGTAGGTCATAGGGAGAAAAAAAAGAAAAAAAATGGTGCAGGGACTCGCCTGATTCCAGAGCAGAGGGCATTTGTGTCTAGTGCCCAAGCTGAAAATTATGTTTGGATTTGAGTGGTGAAGCTGCTGGTAAAATAGAGCAGAGGATTACGCCTGGACCACATGTCCTCCTCAGCACATTGGCTTGTTCTGGGCGCCGTTGGATCAAGAGAAAGGGTTTTATCTACATGGGAAACTGAGCATTTATACACACACATACAGCATATGCATGCTTATTGAGTACTAGCATTTGCACCATCAGAGAGAAAACAACAACAATAACAAAAACAACAAGGCACATAACATTCAGGGGTCTTAAGCCCCCCTAGACAGTTCTCAAGAACTGGACCTGTACTTTTGTCAATCATCTAGCCACTATCACCCCCAGCTTCTCTGTGCCCTTACTATCTCTGTCCCAATGTCATCTATGTGGAGGAAGAGAATTAGCAGCCATTTTAGGCTCCCTAAAGAAAGAGGTTTTAAATAAATTTCACCGCAACTTCACCAGATGCTTCAACGGTATTTGTTTCTCTGCGCTTACTCTCAAAATGATATTTATGACCTCTGCTCAGTTTGTTAAAATCAACATTTTGCACAAACATAATGCTGTTAGAGAGGAGGTCACAGCATGGAAATCCCCAGTTGCATTCCGTGGTGGGAAACAGGCCTGGCTGCTATGAACAGAGATCAAGGCACAACACTGAGTCACATCATCAGATGTTGTGTATGAGATCCAACACTTATGTAGTCTGTCTTAATTAAGATTTGTTAACTTTTTGTCAGTCCTTGACACTCTTAAGGGGCTCTGATTACAGAAATCTCTCAATATTCATTTAAGGCTACAATCACCGGGTTTGAGACTAAAGCAACAGACTGAGCTGACACTGAACTCACTCAGTGATTTTTTTTATGTGCTCTAAATCAGACTTTTCAGACTGTTTAATACTCACAGGGAGTCATCGACGGGTGAGCGGGTGATGAGGATGTATGCCACAAAGCCTAATTATGGGGTTTTTTAGATGTTTTTTTTTTAATGCTATCTTGAAGTGTGAACTACATACATCTGAGAGTGAGCATTCCCCTGAGAAACACACACAAAAGAGTGTGTTGAATTCGTTTAGCAGTTCATAAAAAGTTGGGTGGGTGGGTTAAAGGGGCAGAAAGGGTGGTGGAGGAGAAAGATATGGGTCTGAGAAGGAGCATCCTGACATCCACAAAACTCACAACACCATAAATCCTTATGGATTCATGCCTCTTATTGTGTGTGAGGCACTTTGTGTGATAAAGGATGGAGAATATTATGTTACTCTAACAATATTTGAATATGAATTTTGCTAAAGGTATACTTCTGATCTGATTCTCTGAGAAGACGGGACAGATTAAATTTTTATGTGTTTCTCTCCACAGGGATTTATACTAGTAGTTGTTTTGATCAGGCATGTCAAGGGGCATCTCTTTGCTCCTTACATGGAGACAGTGCTCAGAAGTGTTTGGTATGTTTTGCATGTTAACAACACATGCAAAAGTAGCTGCAGTGTGTTGCTAATGTGGGACTTCTCTTCTGCTTTCTGTCTTTCCTGTGACACACAGCAGTTCCGAAACAACCAGGTGAGTTTCAAGAAGGATTAGTCTTGGTTTGACTGTAAGAACAGCTTTTCATTTGCGATTAAGTCATTTGTAATCTTAAAAAATGCATTTAGTATTTTTAGGCAAACATACAATAAATTACCAGTAAGGAAGTTGTTTTTAAATCTGTAATTGCTATTTAATGAGGAAACAACCTGCAGAGCTACTTAAAATTTACCATACTGTGTTGCTCCTCTTTTTTTATTCATTTGTCTGTTTAAACAGAAAGCTTTCAAATGCAATGCTTGGGAAAGCTTTGATTTTAGAGTGGTAGCCATGGTTTGCCGTCATGCAAAACATGCCTAATGACAATACAGCTGTCGTATTGGTGTGCTTGTGTTTTCAACTTTTCTCTCTGTTCCTCTCTGTTTGGTTCTTCTCCCCAAGGCCTCGCACACCTAAAGGCAGAGCAAGGTACTCATTTCTTTGTAGCGCTCTATTGTTTTTCTTTTTGTTTCACTCACTGACTGGCTTGGTTTTGGGGCATTTACGCTGTGTGCCTTGACTACTTGTCCATGTGCATTTGTGTGTTGTGTGTCTCCCATCATTGCTGGAGAGAAGTGGGATGATGTGTGTGTGTGTGTTTGTGTGTATTTTGCGAAGATGCATGGCGGCGGTGCATGTTACTCATCCCACCTTCGTCTCTTTTTCTCTCTCTCTGCCTCTGTGTCTCCTCACCCTTGTTTCACCCAGGTTTCTGTGTATTACATAATTGTGTAGTGTTTTCAGTTCCAAAGCTAGCATGCAGTGACACACTCCACTGTTCCTGCTTGACCTCTGCAGCAACTGGGACAGGGGAATGGGGGAGGATGAAAACCAGGGAAACAGGAGGGTGGAGGGGAACATAATTGGAATTAAGAGAGAAAGGTTAGCAAAAAAGATAAATGTGAGAGACAGGACAAAAGAGGGAAATAAGGAGCAAGACGTATCATGGTTAAGTAAGATATGTAGATGTCTTAGGGCAAATCTTCAGTACACTGTTTACATCCAGCACCAAGCTAGTGGGGATAAAAGTAAGCATGCTGCTAGTCAGACTTACAAACCACTCAACTTATTTTCCTCAGAGAAATCATACTGTAGTCAGTTGCTAATGTTACAATATATGTAATCATAAATAAAAGAAAATGGATCTTTCAGTCATATCACGACTTAAGAAATGATTCTTAGTCGATGATTTTGAAACCAGTACAATACTAATACAATACAATTGTCTAAGCTGGCAATAAGGTTCAGAAGATAAAAGGAAGAGTGACGTGAGGCTTTCGCTTGTTAAAATAACAAGTGAGGTCAATAGAGTTTCCTCTTTGCTTCCATTTCGCTGCTACCCATGGTGATCACTGCACTTATACGCTCAATTAATCAGGAGCTTCAAGTTGCAAGAAAAGAAAAATAAAAAATAAGAGCTGAATATTGTGGAGTGTCAGTTTTGTGCTTTTTATGTACGCTTTTCCCATTTCCCCATCATTTGCATGATTGTCAACATTTTGCATGGCAATGTCAGTTGGAAGTGTATAGGCTCACTGTCGACTAACAACAGCTTATCCCCACTTTTTGCTGTCTTTCTTTGGCGCTCCACGTTCGGGATGACACTCTTCCCTCTTTTACCTCTGCGGATCCTTTCTCCTCTCCAAACCCTGTAGGTAGAAACAAAGGTACAGCACTCTCTTTCTCCCTACAGTACTCTTATGTGCGCTGTGTGCGCTGTGCTGCCACTGGTTAATCATTCATTAAATGTGGGCATATGCCTTTTTTGTGTTTGTTGGGAGAGAATGTGGAAATCAAGAGAGTTGATGCTTTCCAGCTAAGGAGCACCCAGATTTACTGTCGCATGAAGGATAAGTGGTTGAGCCGAGAGTGGAGGTGGCAAGAAATATGGTGTGATTTCACTTGATTATCGCTTTTTAATATGAGATGGTGAGAGTAAGCTCTGTACTTCATTATTCAGCGTCTTCACAAACAGTACATAGTCATTATACATTTGCGTCTATGTAGAGACAAGATGTACATGCATTTTTGCGTGTTCTTAACTGGATGTGCCAGTTCTGTGTCTCAGGTCATGGCTGTGTACTGCAATCATGCAGAGACTGTCCTCATTATTCATTTATCAAAGCCATGTGTTACACTATGGGGTTGTGCACTTGGCCATGCATGCTGTGTGTGTGTGTGTGTGTGTGTGTGTGTGTGTGTGTGTGTGTGTGTGTGTGTGTTTCTATCTAGATTAACAACAAATTACAGTATAATCACGTAATTTAGTAAAAACAATTACATTGGCTGAAACGTGCCATCTATGGCTACCATGTTAAACTAACTTTAGCTGCTGCATTGTTGAAAAAGCTATTTCTGGGTGTGTAGTGTTTCCAGCTGATCATTTTTTTGTAACTGATCTCACAATGTACAATTCCCAGAACATAACATTGGTTTGATTAGCTTGATGGCCTTATAAGTAACACATATAAGAAGACAATAGGGTAGTTAGCTGGACGTTGTAAATTTTTCTGCTTTTGTTCATTTGTTGCATACATTTTTGGGGTATTTTGTTTTGTAAACGCTAGTAAAATGAAAATCAACTTCCAAACCATTCTGCGTACATGTCTTACCAAAGCTTCATGATTCATGTGAAGAAACAGTAAGCTCGACAATGTAATGTTGCTACAACACAGTATAATTGAACAGTTGCTGGTATGATTATGGGCCCAGCAAACACTGAGTAAGGTTGTGATCTTGCCAATAAAATAATAAATATATGCCTAATCAATAATGATGTATTATGTATTTAAATGCCACAAGTCACAATCTAAATGTTGTAATGTCCAATGCAGACTATAGCTAAACTTACTTATATCTTAGGAATTCCTGTATTTTTATGACGAATATGTAACATAGCATTAGACACTATGACGTTATATTATTTAGGCCTAAAATGTGCCAATCAAGAAAGACCCGTGTGAATTAATTGGTCCAAATAGCGTAGCCTTCTCATCAGCTATATAACTCTGTATGTTCAGGTTTTGCCGATCTGAAGAAACCAGTATTTGAAGCTTTGATGTCAGACGACATGAAATACCACAGATTATACAATTCATCCTAAAAGTAGATTCAAAAATTGCCACAACACTTGATGGGAATCTATCTGTGGGTTATGCATTTTTAGACTTTTGACTTAAATGCTATGTGTGTTTGAATTGTCTCTGTTCACTTTTCAGAGCTCTCTATTATTCCCTGCGTTTATTATTTCAGTGGATGGGATAAAACAAAAGCAGAATCCCATATTAGGGAGCAGTGGGCCGATTGGTGTGTAC